>PVIC010030060.1:0-22221 GCA_004025085.1 Thryonomys swinderianus
TTCCCACACCAAGTTTCCTATAGAAATTTTGCACTCTATAAAAGCTGTCATACTTTCTAAAGCTCATTTGCATCTATAGGTGTTCATGTCAAAGAGAAGATCCGGTAATGGTCTATCTGTGATCTATTGATTTCACTTATTAGTATATCCTCCAGGTGTCTCCATTTGCACCTAAATGGATCGATCTTGTCATTCTTTATGGCAGAGTAATACTCCATTTTATTAAAAAAACCACATCTTCTTTATCCACTCTCCAGATGATGGACATTTGAGTTGTTTCCAAGATTGAGCTATCACGAACTGAGCTGCTATGAACAATGGTGTACACCTGTCTTTCCAATGTGAGTTTTAAAATTCTTTTGGGTATATTCCTAGCAGGGGGATAGCTGGGTCAAATGGGACCCCTAGTCCTAGTTTTCTGAGAAATCTCCACACGGATCTCCACAATGGTTGCACAAGTCTGCAATCCCACCAACAGTAGAGAAGGGTTCCTTTCTCCCCACAGCCACACCAGAATTTATTGTTGGTTGATTTTGTGATAGTGGCCATTTTTTGTGGAGTGAGATGAAATCTCAGTGTTGTTTTCATTTGCATCTCTCGAATGACCAGTGATGTTGAACATTTCTTCATATGCTTCTTGGCTGCTTTGACTTCTGCCTGAGAAGTGTCTGTTCATTTCAGGTGCCCATTTTTGAATTGGGTCTTTAAACTTGGGGAGGCTGATCTGTTTGAGTTCTTTAGATATTGTAGATAATAGCCCTTTGTCTGATAAACAGCTAGTAAAGATTTTTTCCCGTGTTGTTGGTTGTCTTCTAGCAGTACCAGGATGTTATCTTAATGTTTCCCTTTGGTACTTTATTTCCTCACTTGAATATCAAAGACTCAGACTACCTACAAGTATGTATGTATGTATGTATTCTGAGACAGGGTCTCGGTATATAGTTCAGGCCGGCCTTGAACTCCTGGTAGTCTCCCTGGCTCAGGATTATAGGCCTGGCAACAATCAATCCAGCCCTGTGCTGGTGCTGGGAACATAATCTAAACACTTAGAGACAGAATTCCTTCCTCATAGAGATTATTATAGTCAAGTTTCAGAAAAGGAAGTTACTCAAATAATGAAATGGAGTAAATTTTAAATATATTAGGAACTGAGAGAGCATAAAATATTGTGAGCTAAACTGACCTTCCCTAAGGACCGAGGAGACTTTCCTGCAGAGTGATGTGTGACTATACTTGAAGGCTGTTTAGGAATTACTGCAACCATAGAAGAGACGGAGGGGTAAGGTGAGGCTGCCGGGGGTATGGAGGAGTGCTACTGAGTCCTAGGCTAAGGGGTCTGACTGTGAGCAGACTAGGGTAGGCAGGAATCTTATTCTGCGAATCACAGAACTGGGGAGGAAAACGTCATGAGGTAAGAAAGCCAGGTGAGGGCCGGAGGGTTAGCTCAGTGGTTCCAGCGCCTGCCTTGCAAGCGCAAGGTCCTGAGTTCAATCCCCGGTGACCACATACAATGCTGGGCGTGGAGACTCACGCCCACCAGCAATCAATACCACATATCACAGTGCTGGGCGTGGTGGCTCACGCCTGTAATCCCAGCACTTGGGAGGCAGAGACAGGAGGATTGCTGAGTTCGAGGCTTGCCTGGGCTACATAGTGAGCTCAGAGCCAGCCTGAACTACAGAGCAAGACCCTGGCTCAAAAAAAAAAAAAAAAAAAAAAGCCAGGTGAGAGGCCAGCTGTGAAGTCTGGGCCGGGTCAGATATGTTAAGGATGCTAGTCTTTTATCCACTGGAAAATAGAAAGTTATTGAAAACATTAAACAAGGGGTGTGTGTGTGTGTATGTGTGCGCACATGCACACGCCTGCAGGAGAAAACAAAGGAGACAGGCTTGATTAATCACGTCTTTGAAAACACCATTCTCATTTCTTTTACTTTTTTTTTTTTTTTTTTTTTTTGAGACAGGGTCTCACTTTGTAGTTCAGGCTGGCCCTGAGCTCACTATGGTGCCCAGGCAAGCCGCCGCGAACTCAGCAATCCTCCTGTCCCTGCCTCCCGAGTGCTGGGATTACAGGTGTGAGCCACCACGTCCGGCATTGTGGTATGCGGTGTTGATTGTTGGTGGGCGTGTCTCCACGCCCAGCATTCTATGTGGTTACCGGGGATCGAACTCAGGTCCTTGGGCTTGCGAGGCAGGCGCCAGAACCACTGAGCTAACCCTCTGGCCCCCCTACTTGTATTTTTAAAATTGAATTTTTTCTAGTACATAAATATCACATGATTTCACATTTCAAAGCCCTGAATTTCTAGAACTTTTTCCTTTAAAAATGTTTTTCAGTATTGGGGATTGAACCTAGGGTTTCATGCAGGCTAGGCACATAATTCCCACAGAGCTAGAGCATTAGCCCCCTCTAGTTTTTCTTAAAGCGTCAGACAGGACCCTGGGATCTACTCCTCAGTGATTAGCTTCCACCTTCAGAGGGCCTTGCCTATACCGCCCCTGGCCTTCGTGCTATCTGCCATGCTCTTTGTGCATTTGAGTTGGTGACCCTGGTCTAGCAGACTCATTTTAGTGGTGGAGTAGGAGACAGTGGAACAGGACGGTGGAGGGTAACAGAAGCCAGAGGCTTTCCCTAGAGAAAGAAGAGCTCACACTCAAGTGGGAGATACCCAGACCCGAGGGACATTCTATCCGTATTCAGTCTGGATCTGGTCAGTCAGGCCTGGTCCTCTTCAGAACCTAATATCCCTTTTCTGTCACCTGATGCTTTGCTTGTGCTCTGAGAGACGTTGTAGGAAATCTACGGTGATATGGGCTGATCTGAAAGCAAAATTGAGAACTTTAACAAGATAAATGCCACTTTCTGGGGCCAGGTCCACCCTTCCCTTTTTCATGCTGCAGAGAAATACTGTAAAAGCCAATTGAGACTGTGGTTCTCACTGCAGAGGAAATGGACAAGCTTATTGCGGAGGAAGACATTTCAATACACAGCAAGATCAAAGAGCCAAGGAGCATTTATTCAGCCATCCAACAAATACATTTTGAACACCTACCACATGGCACATGCTGTGCCAGGTATTGGGGACATAGTTAGGAGGAAGGTGGGGGTGGGCTCTACTCTGACAGCTGAAACCTGGGTGGGCTAAGAAATCAGGATCTCTGGGATTCTGGAGTTTTACCTGGAGTGAGAGTTCTAGAAGGTCAAGGGGTAAGTGTCTGAGCTGAGGCTGGAAAGAGGAAGGAAAATTTGCTAAGAGCTGAGTTAAAGGATAGAAGATTAGCGCTGTCAGAGGAAACAACAGGAAGAGAGAAACTGGTGAAATGCTTGAGGAATGGCAAATTATATGGTGGACCCTTGACTTACAAATTCCATTCATTTCTGAGGGCTGGCTATAACTCAAGTTGATCAGTGAAGGCTCAGGCTCCTATAACCACCCTTCAAGTCTCTCTCCCGTACACAGGCAGATCTCACTGTCCTTAAAGAGACACTGGCTCAGGATTTCTCGAATGACTCAACACAAGAAAAAATGTTGTGATGTTCCTTCTAGAACTCTTGAAGGGTTAAAATGTATCCGAGACCATCTAGAAACACAAGTGGTCAGTATTTGGGTCATGAGACTCAAAACTTTGGTCACAAATTAAAACTAGAACTCTGGCCAGGCGTGGTGGCTCACGCCTGTAATCCCAGTACTGGGGAGGCAGAGGCAGGAGGATTGCTGAGTTCGAGGCTTGCCTAGGCTACATAGTGAGCTCAGGGCCAGCCTGAACTACGAAGCGAGACCCTGTTTCAAAATAAACCCAAAACAAACAAACAAACAAACAAACAAAAAAACCCAAAAAACTAGAACTCTGGTCATAATCCAAGTTGTTTGTATGTCAAACTGGTTGTAACTCAAGGATATGCTTTATTGTATTGTAGTGATTTTTGCACAAGGGAAAGAAGCAAATCATTTAGACCCTGAGTTGCTTTATGCCTGTAATGCCAGCACTCAGGTGGCTGAGGCAGGAGGATTCCTGAGAGTTCTAGACTCTGGACAGCCTCTCAAGACCCTATCTCAACAAACAAAACAACAAAAGAAAGCCATTGGATTTTAATCTAAGAATATTTGGGGTTGGGTGTGGTGGTGCATGACTGTAATTCCACCATTTAGGGGGCTGAAGTAGGAAGATCACTGTGAGTTGGAGACCTGTGTGGGCCATATAGTGAATTCAAGGCAGCCTAAACTATACAGCCAGATCCTGTGAAATTATCTAAAGTAGAAATGTTTGAAAAATAGCTAAAATAAGAAACCAATACAAAAGTAAAAACACTGGTGGCCCAGGATTGAGAGCTATGGATTTTTTTTTTTTTTTACAGTAACGGGGATTAAATCTAGGGGCATCACATTTCCAGCCTCACCATATTCCTTCCTTCCTTCTTTCCCTCCTTTCTCCTCCTCCTTCTTCTTCTCCTCCTTTTTTTTTTTTTTTTTTTTTTTGCAGGTACCAGGGATAGAACTCACGACCTTGAGCTTGCAAGGCAGGTTGCGGCACCACTGAGCTAAATCCCTGGGCCTCATTCTTTCTTCTTTCTCTCATTCTTTTTTATTTTTGAGCCAGTTTCTCTCCATATAGTCCAGGGCTGGCCTTGAACTCACTATTTAGCCTCAGGTGGCCTTGAACTTATGGGAAACTTTTGCCCTAGGCCTCCATCTGGAATGCTGGGATTACAGGCACATACCACCATGCCTGGCACCTGCCCTTTTTGCTTTTTTTATTTTGGGGCAGGTTTTGCCAAGTCACTAAGTTTTGCATGTGGGGCTTGAACTTTTGGTTCTTCTGCCTCTGGTTCCCAGAGTCCAGGGATTATAGTCGTGTGCCACCATGCCCAGCTGAAGTAAGAGAATCCTTTCAAATCAATATAACACTCCCAAAGTTACACATTTGAATGACAAGAGTTTCAATTCCCTTTTTCAAATTTCCTTTGGAGCCTAAAGTCTATTTTTTAGACTATTATCACAGGTGACACACTTTTATTCTTGAAGGTGAATTTGATTTGGGGAAACATCATTCAAATTCAGTGAATAGAACAGAAACTGAGTTGGAGAGAAAGATATTGAGTAAAGAATTAGGTGGAAAAACACGGTAGCAAATCTGAGTTTTTTTCATGTAATTTTGTGTGTGTGGTATTGGGGATTTGCTACATCCCTGACCCTTTTTTTATTTTTTAAATTTTGAGTCAAGGTCTCACTAAATGCTAGACTACTCAGCCATTGGGATCCTTCTGCCTCTGCCTCCCAAAGTTCTAGGATTACAGATCTGGGTCACCAGGGCTTTAAGTTCCCTGCTTCTATCTATCCATCTATCTATCCATCTATCTATCTATCTATCTATCTATCTATCTATCTATCTATCTATCTATCATCTATCTATCTATCATCTATCTATCTATCTATCTATCTATCTATCTATCTATCTATCTATCTATCTATCTCTTCCTTCCTCTCTGTCTCTCGCTCTCTTTTCTTGTGACAGGGTCTTGCTATGTATCCTAAGCTGGTGTCAAACTTGTGGTGATTCTCCTGCCTCAGCCTACTGAGTACTGGGATTACAGATGTGCACCACCATGGCCTGCTGGGTTGCTTGATTTCTATCATTCCCTTTCCTTCCTTCCTTCTTTCTTTCTTTCTTTCTTTCTTTCTTTCTTTCTTTCTTTCTTTCTTTCTTTCTTTCTTTCTTTCTCTCTCTCTCTCTCTTCCTTCCTTTCTTTCTTTCTTTCTCTCTTCTTTGTATATGTATAACCTATAATATTTATATTCCTTTAATTCTTTTTTTCCATTTCCTGTCCCCCTCCATGCTTGATCCACTTCTCCTTTGAGAATGATTTATTAAGGAGATCTGAAATTCTATCCTAACAGATGAGTTTCCAAAATACTTTGAAACAATGTTGGAACTGTCAGAAGGATGGACACACCCACCCAATGTGACTACTTCAAGACAGCGCTTGTTTTTTCATGAATGTATTCATTCATTTAACAAATATTCATTAAATACCTACTTAGTAGTCACCAGGCATGGTTCTGAATGTTGAGGTAGGTGGTAAAGAGGACAAGACAAGACCCCTACTTTTGTGCTGTTTTCTACATCGGAGAGATAGATAAATACCAAATAAACAGGCAGGTAAAAATGAGTTTTAGAAAGACACGATACTGTGACGTCCTAACTGAGAAAGAGTAGACTTGGTCAGCTTGGGTCGGGTGGTCCAGGAGCGTCTCCCTAGTGTGTCCTGATAGGGAGGAAGCCAGCAGTGGCAAGTACGAGTGGAGGAGCACACTGGAAATAAAGGACCCTGCGACAGAAATTGAGTGAATTTCTAGGAGAAGAAGAACATACGGCTGTAGAAAATACAATGAATATGCCACAGGCATAGTGGTGCAAGACTGTAATCCCAGCACTTGGGAGGCTGAGGCAGGAGGACTGCCCTGAGTCTGAGGCCAGCCTGGGCTACCTAGTGAGTTCAAGGGCAGCCTGGACAATGTGGCAAGACCCTGTATCAAAACACAAAAACCGGGCCGGAGGGTTAGCTCAGTGGTTCCAGTGCCTGCCTTGCAGGTGCAAGGTCCTGAGTTTGATCCCCGGTTGCCACATATAATGCTGGGCGTGGAGACTCACACCCAACAACAATCAACACCGCATACCACAATGCCGGACGTGGTGGCTCACGCTTGTAATCCCAGCACTCGGGAGGCAGAGACAGGAGGATTGCTGAGTTCGTGGCGGCTTGCCTGGGCACCACAGTGAGCTCAGGGCCAGCCTGAACTACAACGTGAGACCCTGTCTCAAAAAGCAAAAAAAAAAAAAAAAAAAAAAAAAAATCGAGTGCCTGTTACGTGCCAGAAATATGGTAGAAGGCAGGGATATAATGAGCAAGATGTTGCTGGCAATTGCAAGTCGGTGTGGGAAGCGCTAGGATAAGGAAAGAACAAGATGTTATGGGAGGGGCAGGAGAGTTAGCTCAGTGGCGCCGCCACCTGGCTGGCCAGTGCAAGGTCCTGAGTTTGATCCCCAGTTTGCCAAAAAAAAAAAAAAAGTTATGAAAGTACACGGAGGGTGGCCTAACCCACTTGTGAGGGTCAGGGAATGCCTCGTGGAGAAGGTAGCGACCAAACTGAAAGTGTTGGCGGCAGGTAAAGGGCTTCCAAAAGCATTTGTACTGTTAAAAAAGAAATCAGTATGAATTTATTTTTTTTCATCATTCAGTAAACTTTATTGGTACATTATATACACAGCTCACAATCACACAAAACACTGGGGAATTTGTACCAATATGTGACACAGGTCAATTCTCATTTTTATCCCCATCCCTGCCCACCCACCTGTTTTATATTTTTATAAGCATCTTGAGTTGGCACAGAAAGGCGTGCAAAGGTCTGTCGGGAGCAGTGACACGGGTTCGAGCCCGCCCAGCCCTCAGCTGCTTCGCCAGCGTCTCCCCGCGTCCGCCTCAGTAATCACCCATCGAGCCGAGACTGAGGCAGACGTTACACACGGTGCGGAACAAAGGCGGCCTGAGCTACAAAGCGAGACCCTGTCTCAAGAAAAAAAGAAAAAAAAGGAGATCTGAAATTCTGTCCTAACAGATGAACACCTGGCTGAACACCTGTGTGCACCCTGACTGCGCGAACAGGAAATGAGGATGTCCCGCTCAGTGGGGGAAAGGGCTTCCCCGGCTCCTGAGATCTGTCCTCTGTGGCGTCACGACCCAAGGTTCAGGGGTGGGAAGCAAACTGGGGCCGCTGTACGCTTTTAAAGTGGACTTTTGGAAAATCTAGTTTATTCCACTCTGTCCACTCTATGCTCCCGATATGCTGATGCACTGGGTTTGTCCTTAGCTCCTAGGGAGGACGGGCTTATGATTCTGAGTTCTTTTTTTTTTTTTTTCCAAAGTGTTGATCTTATTTTATTACCGATTGGAAAATGACACAGTTCGCTTGCCCAGGACGGGAAGGACAGGCAGAATTCCTCTCTCCCTCCTCCCCTCTGGCTCCTGGCTTCCTTCCTCTTTGTGTGGCCGGGGTGACCCCAGTGCAGAGCGCAGAGGGAGAAGTCTCCACGCAAGGAGGAGCAGTCGCACCACCTGCCGTAAACCCCACAGGCACCGGTGGGTCAGCCCACGGGCAGGCTGAAGACCTGGGTGTGCGGCCTCCTCTCCGGGAAACCTCCATCTCCAGGGTGTTACCGAGCCATCCCTTACCGCGGTCGCACAGAGATGAGGCCCAGTCACCACGGGAGGTGTCCCCTGCAAGCAGACACCGTGGCCCTCCCCCTCGACCACCAGCAAGCTCCTGGCAGCCTTGTAGATCTTGGCCAGAATGGATTTAACCCTCTAGATCTCCCGTTTGTTCCTGGGTCAGCTTTGGTTCCTGGTTGAGGGGGCTGTTTCTCAAATTTCCCTCTGCCAGGGGTAGGCTTCCTTGGCAGACTCAGATCTGGGCTCTCGGCTTGTCGCCATCTGCTTCTGGCAGGACAGGCTGTCCCTGCATCTCTCCACAGTGCATCGCGTATGCAGAACTCAGAATCACAGAAATAGCAGAGAATGGCAGTCAACATATACCTGTGTTTATTGGCCCAGAGTTACTACTGTTCTCCCATGTCACAGTAGGGAAAATATGAGCACAAGAAGGTCAAGTCCTTCACTCAGGGGTACCGGAAGCCCGGCAGTCTGAGTAAAGAGCCTAGGTTTTATTTTATTTGGGTTTTGAGACAGGGTCTCGCTTTGTAGTTCAGGCTGGCCCTGAGCTCACTATGTAGCCTTGAGGCAAGCCTCGAACTCAGCAATCCTCCTGTCTCTGCCTCCCGAGTGCTGGGATTACAGGCATGAGCCACCAAGCCCAGCATTGTGGTATGTGGTACTGGGGGGGGGGGATCAAACTCAGGACCTTGTGCTTGTGAGATAGACGCTGGAAACACTGAGCTAAATTCCCGGCCCTGCATCAGTTTTTTATTTTGGAGAAAACATGAGTATTTTTCAAATAAACGAAATCAAAACAAAATGACCTGGGGCCGGGGATTTAGCTCAGTGGTTCCGGTGCCTACCTTGCAAGTGCAAGGTCCCTGGTTCAATCCTTGGTAACCACACACCACAATGCCACGTGTGAATTACAAAGCAAGACCCTGTCTCAAACAAAACAAAACAACAAAATGACCTTCACTGGGCATGGTGGCACATGCCTATACTGTAATCCCACCACTATGGAAAGGTGACACAAGAGGATTGCAAGTTCAAGCCCAACCTGGGAAACTTTCTGTCTCAAAATAAAAATTTTAAAAAGGGTATGTAGTTCAGTACAAAGGCCCAAGTTCAGTCTCTATTACAAAAACAAAACAAACAAAACATATACACAACAAACAAATCTAAAAAATAGTTGGCACTTTTTTTTCTTGCTAAACTTCTCTGTTATAAGCAGAAAGTTTTGAAAGTTTTCATTCATTTTAAAGCCACAATCTAATACATAAGAACTTTTACAAACCACAATTTCTAACATATTTTAAAAGGATTTAGGTTGGGTGCAGTGGGCCAGAATTGTAATCCTGGAACTTAGGAGGCTGAGACAGGAGGATTCCCACAAATTAGAGTCCAGTCTGGGCTACTTAGTGAGTTCAAATCCAGCCTGAACTACATAGCTAGATTCTGCCTAAACAAATAAAAACAGATTTAATATATGTCAGGTTCTGTGTAAGCTTTTAAATGTATTTTTAAATTTAAATGTATTTTTAAATTTAAATGTATTTTTAAATGTATTTAAATGTCTAAGAAAAGACTATAATTATGTCCATTTTACAGAAAGAGAAAGCTAAAACTCAGAGAAGCTAAATAATCTGCCCAAGTAGTGAATTAAGGTTTGGAATCCTGTGCTGTCTGACTTCAAAGTCCAAGATCTTACTCCAAATCTTTGGAAATTTACTCTAACAACTAGACACTTTTTAAACACACGAGGATGATGATGATGATAGTGGAGGTGTTTCTTTAGCGAGTTTGAACATGAAGTCAGACTTTTTCTTCGTCCCTAACTGCTACTTAGTTAAAGCAGATCAAAGCATGCAATCGGAGGGTTGGGGATTTAGCTCAAGTGGTACCACACTTACCGTGGAAGCACAAGGGACCGAGTTCGATCCCTGGTACCACCCCCCCCCCACACACACAGAGAAAATGTAACTGGGTCTTGGCGGCAGGTGAAGCCCAGTGGAAAAATGCTTTCCTAGCCCATGTGAGGTCCTGGGCTCAATTTCTAGCACCACAAAAAGTAAAATAAAAAAATAAAGCTGAGCACGATGACACACCCCTAGTTGGTGGTTAGTTTGGGAAACTTAGTGAGACCCTGTCTCAAAATAAAAAGTAAACAGGGGCTGGGGGATTTAGCTCAAGTGGTACTGCTCCTACTTTGGAAGCACAAGGACCTGAGTTCAATAACCAGTACCATAAAAAAAAAAAAAAAGTAAACAAAGGTCATTGGTTTTGCTCAGTGCAAAGGCCCTGGGCTCGATCTGCACTTCAGCGGGAAGAGTGCTGGAGGTTATGTTGCACACCTGTAGTCCCAGAATTCCTGGGAAGGTTGAGGCTCGAGTATCGTGAGTTTGAGGTCTGGGCTATGGAGGAATTCAAGGCCAGCCTACCTTTTCTTCTTGACTTTCTTTCTTTCTTTTTTCTTTTTAGTCAGAGTCTTGCTTTGTAAGGCTGGCCCTGAACTCACTATGTAACACACACTAAAGTCGAATTTGCAGCAATCCTCATGCCTCTGCCTCCTGAGTGCTGGGATTACAGGCGTGAGCCACCATGCCCAACACTGTGGTATGTGGTACCAGGGATTGAACTCAGGACTTTACACTTGGCAGGCAGATGACAGGACCACTGAGCTAAATCCCCAGCCCTCTTGTTGACTTTCAATACCAGATCCAAGTGACATTCACTGATGTTACACTTTAAGTATATTACACCTTATTGCCCCAGAAGCAACTGCCGGGTCATCTCAGCAATTGTTTTGGAAGATTTAAGGCATCTCTAAAAATTGGTGAAATAGTTCAGTGAGCTCCTTCTCCACCCTATGGGGTGAGGTGAAGAGAGCAGAGATATCAGTGATAACGACGTGGCAAAAAGCAGGCACCCCAGGCAGGGCTCTTCCTGTGTCACCTAAAAGAACAGTTACAGAATCAGTGTTTATCATTTTCTTGGTTTTGCTCGCTTTTGGTAATGAAAATCAAGGTGTTTTCAAATCATCAAAATATCCTCCATAGAGAAGTAGTAAGTCCCTGATTCAGATTTCCTATTTGGATAGCTCACTATTGCCAGGCTTGGTGGCACACACCTGTGATGCCAGCACTCAGAAGGCAGAGGCAGGAGGATTGCTGTGAATTCAAGGCCAGTTTGAACTACACAGTGAGTTCAAGGCCAGCCTGAATTACAGAGGAAGACCCTATTTAAAAAAAACAAAAACAAAAACTAAACAAATAAACAAACAAAAAGATAGCTCACATTAAGGCAAACTCTGTGTGGCCTGTGACAACTAGCCAATTTCCAGGAATGCATCTAGCAGATAGCAACTTGAAAAGTTGGGCTGATGACAAAGGATGTGACATACCCCTTAAAGAAATCACCAGCATAATGTCCCCTCTTCTCCATGGCCATAGTGCAGGATGTGTGTGTGGGGGGTGATCCTACTCATGTTTATACTTAAGTCACCAAAGTTTTCCTTTTTGTTCCTGTAACTTTAGGTTCAGTGGATCCAGAGGTCCTATTTCCCATGGGAAGAATTCTTCCTCCAGGAAACACAGCCATTAACTTGGCTCTGTTTGGATGCTCAGACTTTCCCCTCGATCATTTTGGGCCCCTCATGTTACTGAGCCAATGGTGGAAAAGGAGTGCGCAATATTGGCTAGGATAATTGATTCTGATCATCAAGTGCAAATTAGGTTATTGGCACCAACAGGAACAACGAAAGCTATATTTGTCTCCAGTGGATTCACTAGGGTACTGTTTTGTAATTTATAGCTAGTTGCTGGGCGTGGTGGCTCACGCCTGTCATCCCAGCACTTGGGAGGCAGAGACAGGAGGATTGCTGAGTTCGCGGTGGCTTGCCTGGGCACCATAGTGAGCTCAGGGCCAGCCTGAACTACAAAGCGAGACCCTGTCTCCAAAAAGAAAAAAAAAAAATAAAAATTTCATAGCTAGTAACTGTCCATGTAAAACTACAGAGCAATGCAGTCAAGGCAGGACCACTAATAGTCCTATGGAAATGAAGGGTTGGGCCATCCTACCAGGCAAAGAAACCTCCAGGCAACGTGTTGGCAGAGCGTAAGGCCCAGATAGTGGGAGAAGACATTTGCAAGTACCCAATTTAGTCTTATGATCCTCCTGAGGTCGGGTCTATATCTAAGTGGATATTTTATATTCTCTGATTATTTCCTTTTTCCCTCAGATGTCATACTGCCTGATAGGAAAACACTAATGGTAGCTACTTTTACAAGTTAGAGTCCAGATGGAAGGAGGACCGTACTGAGATGAGTTGACTGTGGAGAGGCTGCTAACGGGGGACTGTGCGCCTCCCTGGGTTGCCCTGCCGTCCTCTGCCCCCGGAAGCTGATCTCCGTGGACCACGTCGCTGATTCTCTCTCTCACTTGGGATCAGCCAATAGGAAGAGAGCCATTCCCCTGTTCTGGGCTGTGTTTTACTTTTTTCTTGCAGTGGCTGCTTCTTTCCAAGACGACAGTGCTTGTTTGTGGCCCTTCTTTCATGGCTTTCGTTCTCCAGGGACTCAGGAAGCTGTATTTCTTCTCTGCTTGGTCTTTTCAAGCAAGCAGAGTAATGGCTTCCTGCAGTTGCTGACCTCACCTTCCCGATAGCCTCTTTTTTTGGCTCCTCCACGCCCTGCCGATACTTCTGGAACAGTCCTGCCATGAAAGTTTCTGGAATTATCTGAGTTTAGTTCAGTTTCCTGTTGAGATCTTGACCAAGAGATCAACTATGGAAAAGCAAACCACAGAATTCTCAAATCTGATCTTATTAAAATAAATGAATAGAGCTGGGGATGTAGCTCAGTGGTGCTGTGCCTGCCTGGGAAATGCAAGGTCCTGAGTTCAATTCCCAGTACTGAAAATAAAAAAAAAGAATAAAATTCAGATATGTTAAGAAGATAGGAGAGGAGGGCTGGAGATTTATCTTGGTTTTTCCAGTGCCTGCCTAGAAAGTGCAAGATCCTCAGTTCGAGGCCCGGTAAATAAACAATACCGGTGTGGTGACTCGTGCCCACCAGCAATCAGTACCACATACCACAGGGCTGGGCGTGGTGGCCCACGCCTGTAATCCCAGCACTCCAGAGGCAGAGGCAGGAGGATTGCTGAGTTCGAGGTTTGCCTGGGCTACATAGTGAGCTCAGGGCCAGCCTGAACTACAAAGCGAGACCCTGTCTTAAAAAAAAAAAAAATTGTCACAATCTGTCTTAGAATAAGATATTCTTTTCCAGTATAACAGAAAAGATCTGGAGGGAAACTTACCAAGGCATTCCTGGTTACCTTTTAGAAACAAGAAGAAGAGACAAAATTCATCATCACTTTATAGATTACTATATTGCTTAACATTTTTTCATAGTAGAACCCCTATGTAGTTAGATGTATAATATAAATGAAACAAGAAAGAAAGGAAATAATGCTTATGGTAGACTTTGGAGAGAAGATTAAAGTACTGGAAGATTAAAGTAGAAGGACTGGGCATGATGGGACATAACTATAATCCCAGCTTTCTGTCTGTCTGACATAGAAGGATTGCCAAATTTGAGGCCAGCTTGGGCAGCTTGGTGACAGCCTGTCCAAAATAATAATAATGATAATAATAATAAATTATATTATAACCTAACTATATTATTATATTATAACATATTATATTGTTATTATATTATTATAATATTGTTATAACTTTTATTCAAGGTAGAGAAAGGGAAGAGGATACAACATAATCACAGAACAATCCAGATTGTTTCAGATTGTTGTTGTACCTCCACATTTGCCCACATAAATTAATTTATTGATAGAATCTTTTCAGAAAGCAAATATGTAGTAAATCCCTGCTGCACACCAGTGTAATAGACACCAAGGCAGTGTAAGGCAGAGTTCCCCTTCTCAATGCATGTATAGTCCCAATGGGGAGTTAAGAGTCTCAGAGCTGAGACAGCCCATGGTTAAGTGCCAACAGATTTTGCCCATCAAAGAGCAGAAAAAGCTGAGTACACTGCCAAGGTTTGAGCCTGGAATCCTTGGGACAGTGGTGGCATTTATAAACTGGAAAAGTTGGCGGTAAAAGCTTCTTTGAGGGCAGATACACCAATAGCAAAATATCATAGGCTCTGTAAACTACTATTTGGCTGTGCAGATGAACAGGGTTATGTAAGTCATGTATAGACTATGGGGTGCCGAGAACTGTAATAATCTCTATCTTTTACTAAGTGTGGATTGTGTGCCAGGCACTGTGCAGCCTTGTTTGCATGTGCTACCATTTAAACGTCACTACAATGTAAGCCCTGTATGACCCCTTTGTTCCAAATGAGGAAAGTACAACTTGGAGAGGCTGGGTCATTTGCCAAGTCCTTATAACTGGCAAGAAAGTGACCAGCTACGATTTAAACGCCAGTCGATTCAATTTTGGAGATGACTATGCTCTGCCATTCAGGAGGATGTGACAGCTTCTCTGTTCTTAGGTTTAAGAAGAAGTTCCCCACGAGTGTGCAAGCCAGCAGAGTCACAGGGAACTCAGGAAAGGATTCAGGAAGAAGTTGAGTTTTGAGTCAGAACTTAAAGGATGGGTTGAATTTGAATAGGAGAAGAAACGGAGGGAGGGAGTCACCTGCCTTAGTCATTTTTTGTTGTTGTTGTTGTTGCTAAGGCACAACACCTAGAACTTAAATGAGAAGTTTGTTTTGGCTCCTGTTTCAATCTATAGTTGGCTGGCTCCAAGGGAGGACAGCATGGCACAGCGGCATGGTGGTGGAGAGCTGCTCAAGACATGGCGGACAGGAAGCAGAGAAAACAAAGGGAGGAACTGGGGAATGAGATAAATCCTCCCATCGGATTCCCCCAGTGACCTGCCCCCTTGGACCAGACCGCGTTCCCAACAGCAAGCCAGCTGCTATATTGGCCCCAGATTCCAGTTATGGTCCCAAAGCCCTGCCTATGACCTGATGAGGCTTTGGGAGGATGTCTAGATTTAAAACATAATACCACCCCAAGCAAAAGGGGCTACAAATGGGAAGGAGAGGAGACAGACATGGAGAAGGTACATCTGGAGTGGAGAATCTGGATGTGAACTCGAATCAGTTATGGAAGGTACTGAACGCCTTGAACGTAGGAAGGAAAACGTCTCAGTAGGGTTTTTAAATGGAAATGAAAGGGTAGAGGAAAGAGACTATCTGGCACAATTAACGTGGGCTCTTTAGGAAGCTAATATTAAGGGTAAGCTAGAATCATCCATTTAAACTAGATCAGACCTGAGCTGATCTCAGTCTCAAGTAACAAAAAGGAAAACAGGTAAGAAGGAGGTAAATGTGGGAAATGTTTTAAAGAAAAAATTTTTTAAACACTAGAAATGATTGGCAGCTGACTTGATTCAGAAAGAGAGAAAAGAAGAAAAGACAAGAATCTGGGGTTAATGTCTTTGAGAGCAGGAGGAAGGACGGAGTGAGCATGGATTTGGGGAGTGACCATGTGGCTTTTTCTGTCTCTGGGGAAGAACAGGTAGAATGTGGGGGGGGGGTCACAGGCCAGTAAAATAAGCCAGGGAGTGTGAAGAGCCTGGAAAGAAGAAGGGACAGAAAGGTACACATATTGGGAACTCAAAGAGTCAAGAAAACCAAAGTGGTAGCAGACCCCTAAAATGTCAGAGGGGCCCGCCAGCGTCTATAGTAGAGATGGCCTTGGCATGGAGGATTGGGACACGCAAGAAACCACCGGTGTGAGAAGATCGGTATACTCCTCAACTAAATCCCTTTGGACAGGGCTTCACCTCTCAGTAAAAACTACCAGAGAGAAAAAGGTGACTGAAGCTAGAAAAGAGGGTGACGGTTTTGTGCCAACGGCAGTTAATATTTCCCCATGCACCTTCTCCATGCCTTGGCCTAGAGGACAGCTGGACTGTATCTTGTTGGCAGAGTAGGTGTTGATGGTGTCTTTTTACAGAGAGAGTCTGAAGTTCAAAGAAATGAACTCTTCCAACGCCGCAAAGCCAGGAGATAAAGGAACCTAGATTTTTTGTTTTTTTTTTTGAGACAGGGTCTCGCTTTGTAGTGCAGGCTGGCCCTGAGCTCACTATGTAGCCCAGGCAAGCCTCAAACTCAGCAATTCTCCTGTCTCTGCCTCCTGAGTGCTGGGATTACAGGTGTGAGCCACCACACCCGGCACTGTGGTATGTGCTATTGATTGCTGGTGGGCGTGAGTCTCCACGCCCAGCATTATATGTGGTTACGGGGATGGAACTCAGGACCTTGTGCTTGCGAGGCAGGCACCGGAACCACTGAGCTAACCCTCTGGCCCTCCCCAGAATTTCTTAAAGGAAATTTCTACTTGGGGCCCAGCAGGTGACCAGCAAGTGCTTGGAAGCTTTAGAAATCATTATTTGGGGAAAGGCAGTGTCACCTGCTTCCTGGGTGACTCTCAGGGGCTTCAGGGCCGGGCTCGTGGTGGCAGATTCTGTGTAACATCAGTATCACTCAAGAATGCTCCGTGGGGGCCGGAGGGTTAGCTCAGTGGTTCCGGCGCCTGCCTCGCAAGCACAAGGTCCTGAGTTCGATCCCTGGTAACCATATACAATGCTGGGCGTGGAGACTCACGCCCACCAGCAATCAATACCACATACCACAGTGCCGGGTGTGGTGGCTCACGCCTGTAATCCCAGCACTCAGGAGGCAGAGACAGGAGGATTGCTGAGTTCGAGGCTTGCCTGGGCTACAGAATGAGCTCAGGGCCAGCCTGAACTACAAAGCGAGACACTGTCTCAAAAAAAAAAAAAAAATGCTCTGTTGAGTGACAGCACTTGGTCTTTATCATAGTCTGGCTTCACCCCAGGGGTTGAGGACAGTGTGGCTTTTGAGCTTGCTTTTTATCGGGGCTGGAGAAACCATGAGAGTTCAGCCACTGCCTTAATTGTCGGAAGTGTCCAGGCGGAGCCAGGCGTGTGTAGCTGACCAGCGTCTCTCCCTGGTGGTTCTGAGGGCTGGCATCACTTTCCCTGTCTGCTCTCTGCAGGGAGAGGCTGGCTGAGTGGGTAGGGCGTCCACCTGGCAGTCGGGGGTCTGTGACAACGAGCTCTGTTTCTCCCAGCAGCTTTGGCTGTGGCCTGGACGAGACTAGCGAAGGCAGGATCTTAGTGACAGCAGCCTGGAGTGGGAGGAGGCGGGCGTGCAGAGTTCCTGTGGGGTTCTGGGCGGAAGTAAGAGAGCAAGCCCAGCCGACACTGTGATTGGTGGGGCAGAGCGAGGAGGGGCGTGAGGCCAAGAGCCTCTCTTCCCTTGGGTCGTTAGTCAGGGAGCCTCAGGGAAAATGTCAGCCATCCTGATCTGATAGAATTTCGAGCCCCCTGCTGTATAACTGAGTGGTTCTCTCCGCACATGGTCAGCGGCAGATTTTTTTCTCAAGGTGAAAGCAATTAGGCTGTCATTCCCTCCGTCCCGGCTGCTAGAGGGAGAAGAAAGATGGCAGGGAAGCAGTCCCTGCTCCTGCCAAGGTCAGCCAGGGTGCCCCGACCGGCTCCGTAATTGGCCGGCCACCTGCTCACACCTCTCCCAGCTTGCTGGTGTCCCTCGGGGTTGAAGCAGTGAAAAGGCCAGGAGCAGATACTTTTCTGCCTCTTTCCAGACACAAAACAGAGCATCTGACTCTGCCCTGGGCAGAGAATTAGCAGGAACACTGTGGGCCAGGCCCCGGCGGTGCAAACGGCAGGGCCGAACTGTTCTCTCTTTTCTCTGCAAGACTGAAAGCCAGGCCGGACAAAACCGCCAGGAGGTGAAGGGGTTTACTCACTCACTTGGTCGGTACGGGAAGCACTTTGTTAGGGTGTCTGGCTCCTGCGGATCTGGGCGGAGGGGAGCAGGGTGCGGGGCCGGAGATCTAGAGAGTCTGTGCTCAGGCCATTACAGAGGTGCTGAATGTCACAGAGGAGAAGGGCAGAGTGCCAGCGGGGTCTGACCCACCACAGAAGTCACAAAGATTTTTAGAAAGGAATAAAGAGTACACCTGTGATCCCAGTGCTCCGGAGGCTGAGGCAGGAGGATCACCCTGAGTCCGAGGCCAGCCTGAACTACGAAGTAAGCCTGAGTCGATAAAATGAAATAAATAACGCAGAAATGTATGTTGAATGTTCAAAAATAGAAAGGGTGAATTGGCTTTTGATAGCATCGAGTACTTTTCTACTATATACCAAGTATGCATAAATATACGTGGCCCCCTTTTAACAAATGGGATTGTGTGATACATTTATTCTGCTGGTTGCCTTTTCTTCCCCACTTCACAATATAACCAGTGCATTTGTTCATGTGAATAGATAGCTTTTTCTCATCCTTTTTGAGGGATGTGTGATATGAGCAGTGATTTTTAAGGTAAAAGCTAGAGAATGAGAGAGGTTTATAAGGCGAGGGAGATGACTCTCTGAAGGAAGGATCTGGGGAAACAAAAATAACTACAGAGCGCTCTAACCTCCCTCCTCCTGTTTTCAGCCCCGGCCCCCTCTCCCTCTCCCGACTGCTACATTTGTCCCACTCTAATTTGCAAAGCAATGTAGCTGTCTTTGTCTTGCCCTAACCCTGGGGAGCTTCATTCTCCATGCCAAAGCAATTTATTAAGTATTTTCCTAAACAAAGAACCATCTACCCAGAGAAAAATTATGCCACTTCCCTAATAGACAAAAGTAGCTGCAGGCATTTGTGGTTTTAAATAGCAATTTTTTTCTAAAAAAAAAAAAAAATCTGTTACACACATAAAGCACCTGGCGATTCAAGAAGGGCGGTTGTTTGCTACTATTATTATTTTACATGGGTAGGTGGATGGGTTGGCTGCTGCTAAAACCTGTCTTTCCTGGGAGACCTGTCCTCCTCTCAAGAGAGACATCTACTTTTTTTCCTTTTTCTCTCTTCTTTATTTCTTTACATTTTTTTAAGGTGCTAGAGATTGAATCCAGGGCCTCACACATGCTACATGCTTTGTCACAGAGCTACATTATCTTGGCAGCTTTCTCTCTCTCTCTCTCTCTCTCTTATTTTATTTATTTATTTATTTTTTTGCGGTAATGGGGATCGAACTCTGGCCCTTGTGCTTCCCAGGTAGGTGCGGTACCACTTGAGCTAAATCCCCGGCCCTTCTCTCTTGTATTTTGAAACATGGTCTCACTCTGTAGTTCAGGTTGGCTTTAAACTTACTACATAGCTCAGGCTGGCCTTGAACTCCTGGGGATCCTCCTGCCTCAGCCTCCCAAGTGCTGGGATTACCAGAGTGTACCACCATGGCCAGTGCTCTGGCAGCTTTAGAAATGCAGGATGATATCTTCTTTGTATTCATATCTCTGGCTCTCATCACAAGGCCTGGCACAGAGCAGATGCCCGGGCAGCGTGCTGAGATGAACACTTCAGGGGAGGAGCGTGCTGCTCTGAGCAGGCACTCAGGCATGGATGCTGTGGGCCTGCTGGCGTGAGCCCCAAGGAGATGCTGGGGAGCAGTGGAGGTAAAATCAAAGGGAGGCTCCTTTGTGGAGATTTTGCCATCAAGCCAGGCCAGGAAATGTCCTATCACATCACAACTGTAAAATGCCCACAGACCCTAGATCAGTGCCGTCTCTGGGAGGGAGTATGTATAGAGTAATGAGCACAAATCCTTCTTCATTTTCCTTTTATGGTCCTGGCTATTGAACCACCTGGACTTTGTGAGGACTGAACCCAGGACTTTTGCATTAAGCTGCACCTCCAACTCTTTCTAAAATAATTTTTCTATGGGCCAGAGATTTAGCTCAGTGGTTCTGGCGCCTGCCTCGCAAGCGCAAGGTCCTGAGTTCGATCCCAGTAACCACATAGAATGCTGGGTGTGGTGACTCACCCCCACCAGCAATCAATACCACATACCATAGTGCCGGGCGTGGTGGCTCACGCCTGTCATCCCAGCACTCAGGAGGCAGAGACAGGGGGATTGCTGAGTTTGAGGCTTGCCTGGGCTACATAGTGAGCTCAGGGCCAGCCTGAACTACAAAGCGAGACCCTGTCTCAAAAAAAAATTTTTTTTTCTATCTTTTATTTTGAGGTAGGGTCATGCTAATTTGCCCAATTTGGGCTCAAACATTCTATTCTTCTTGTAGCAGCCTCCAGAGTGCTGGGATTACAGGTTGCACCACCATGGCAACTTTTTCTTCTCCTGGTACCGGGGTTCAAACTCAGGACCTTGCACTTGAAAGGCAGGCACAGCTCCACTGAGCTAAATTCCTGGCCCTACCCTGGCAACTTTTTAAATAAACAACTGGATGAGTTTTTTTGTTTTTGAGACAGGGTCTCACTTTGTATTTCAGGCTGGCCCTGAGCTCACTATGTAGCCCAGGCAAGCCTCAAACCACAGCAATCCTCCTGCCTCTGCCTCCTGGGTGCTGGGATTACAGGTCTGAGTCACCATGCCCGGCATTGTGGTGTGTGGTGCTGATTGTTTGTAGACATGAGTCACCATGCCCTACATTGTGGTGTCTGGTTACCTGGGATTGAACTTGGGACCTTGTGCTTGCTGGGCAGACACCAGAACCACTGAGCTAAATCCCTGGCTCATATATCTAGATGTTCTATAATCACAATCCAGATCAACATGCAGCACATTTCGGTGCTCCAGAAAGTTCCTGGGCCCCTTCCAGATATACCCTTCACCCCCATGGAAACCACCATTTCTGACCTTCATCATCGTCAACTATTTATACTTGTTTTGAGGTATTTTAAGTGGACTTATATGTTATCTTTACTCAGATTCTTCCACTCAGCATTATGCCTGAACAATTTATCCATATCAGCTCATCAGTACTTAGGGTGTGTGTGTGTGTGTGTGTGTGTGTGTGTGTGTGTGTGTGTAAAAACCTAATAGTATTCTGCTGAATAAACATAGAATGTGAAAGCATTTTTTTCTATTCTCAAAAGCCCTCAAAATTGGGCTAGAGATTTAGCTCAGTGGTTCCAGTGCCTGCCTAGCAAGTATAAGCTTCCTGGTTTGATCCCTGGTAACCACATACAACGATACCAGGAGTGGTAACTCACGCCCACCAGCAATCAGCACCACATACCACAATGCTAGGCATGGTGGCTCATGCCTGTAATCCCAGCACTCGGGAGGCAGAGACAGGAGGATTGCTGAGTTCGAGGCTTGCCTGGGCTACATACTGAGTTGAGGGCCAGCCTGAACTACAAAGCAAGACCCTGTCTCAAAAAAAAAAGTTTCAATAATTGAATCTGTTGACATAAACTGATCCTTCACAGGTTAGCACAGTAAGACATGCAAGTTCATTCCTAGAAGTGGGAGGCAGCCCAGGAAAGCACCCTAAAACCCAGCGTGCTTTAGAAGCTTGTATATGTCTACCCTATTCACTGTCGGGGTGAGGGATACAAGGAGATCCAGGCAATTTTAGAGAAAAAGTAGACAATAGCCAGGAACAAAATTTTTCTGGGCCTCATTTGTGGTGTCAACCATCAAAGGCCATGAGAAAACTAAACCAGAGTCCCCCGCTTGGTAAGCTGGTGGTGGGGACAGAATTCACAACAGTCCCGTGTCTTCTGGGCTTCTGGCCTGTAGTGGAGATAAGGGGCTCACTGCACATGTTACTCTAAGGGGCTGTCAGGTCCCAGGCCAAGCGGTGTATTTTGGGAAGTGGTTTTCTGAGTTCTAACACTCACTTAACAAAGGATGTTGGTTTGGTTCCAGTCTTTGACAGTTCTGAATAATACTATTATGTCCTCTCTCTTACACAACTTTTGGTAAGACTTAGTACTTTTTTCTCCCTTGGCTAAATATTTGAGTGGAATTGCTAAGCCATAGGACGTATATACAATTAATGTCAATAAATACTGTTATTTTTCTAAGGTGACTGTACTAATATACAGCACTATCTGTATTCTATGGTATATGAGAGTCTCTATTCCATATCCTTGCCAACACTCAATATTGTCAGTCCTTGTATTATTATTATTATTATTATTA
>PVIC010030061.1:0-22146 GCA_004025085.1 Thryonomys swinderianus
CTGTCTCCCCAAAAAAAAGAATAACATTGCCCAGGGTAAGGAAATAATTTGAAAGGCATAGGAAAATGTTTACTGCAATACAACATTAATGGGTTATAGTGATAATTTAATGATTCTGGATACTTAATACCTCCCAACAATACATACCTCCATCTCCAAATCCTAGGCTAACAGGAGACAGATAATAGAAAACTACTAGACCTGGATTTAGCAAATTTGTTTTCACATTAATCTATTTAAGTTCTTTTCTTCATCAAAGTATAAACTATTGAAGATAAATGAGTCTTATGATATCTTCCATCTCAATATTTCTGTTCTTATTTTCTTTTGTTGTACCTTTCCCTTTTCACTTTTTACCTAAAATATTACTCTCAGTAACAATAGGAAAATGACATTATGATGTTCAAGGGAGTGCTATATATTTTGGGATAATTCTATAGTTTACCTTCATGTGTATCACAAGAATACAATTAGATGCTTCAGGATTTACTCATTAATTGCAAATTTAGAGAAAGGTTGTAGATGTGTATCAGTAAGGTGTGAATTTTATATATAATTTTTGAATTAATTTAACAGTTTTAGAATGTTGTCATATCTCTTAAAGAGTTAGAGCAGGGGTTTGTGAAATTAGGTGTACAAGGTAGATAAGATAAAACCTCAGAATGAGCCATAAAAAATATAGGTAGATATGTGAAGGAAAGAAATGGTTGGGAAAAACTGAAGTATAAGTCTGATGTGAGCATTTCCATTGTTACATTTGCTACTAACAGTTGCTATATTCTTGTTCAAATGTTGCATAGGTCTGTATTATTCAAAAAACATCCTTGAGATCCTCATTATATAAACACATATGCACACAACATACACATTTCTTTTCAGTACTGGGGATCAAACTCAGGCCCTGGTGCTTGCAAGGTAGGAGCAATACCACTTGACCTAAATCACAAGCCCGAGTTTTAAACTTAAAAGAGAATATTATTTCCATGCTAGAGAAAAGGAACTGGCTTATTAGCAATCTGTAGAGAAGAAAAGGAAGTATGTCTATCATGGTAAACAACTTGAACTTTGAACTTCAAAGAGCTGAAAGGAGAGGCCATGAAACCCAGTGAGAAGTATGTGGCTACCACGGGTGCCAGATGCTCTCCGGGTCAGGCAGAGCCCTGAGGGGAAACAGCAGAGCTGGGTGGAAACACCTGCTCTTCATCAGTGTGTACAGAAGAGTGGGAGCAAAACTGCAGGGGGAAGGGGAGAGAGAAAACCTCAAGGATCTGAATATTACAGATTCTAGGTGGGGGAATGTAAAATGTGATATTAGAGCCCATACAGTTGTAAACAAAGATGGAATTTGAAGCAGATTAAAAAAAAAAAGCACTAGATGACCTGGCTGAATGAGGTGCATGGTTACAAAAGTAGATATTTTGGGTATGATTCCATACTGTGCTGTTCTGGGTGCATAATGTAAAGTAGTTAATTACAGGATCAAAGCTTGTGTGAGGCTGTGAGCATGTGTTTCCCTAACAAAATCAGTTTGGCTCCTTATAATGATTAGCAATGTCTGAGTGTCATTAATAGCAAAACAAACCTGTTGGTAACAAGGAGTAAGTATTGGCTTGTTATGCCTTCCTCTATTCCAGGGTTTTGATCATTGGCAAAATTGACATTTGAGGACTGGCTAATTCTTTGTTGGTGAGGGTACTTGGTACCTGGAAAATATTTAATAGTATCCCTGGGTTTCTTCTTACTCTTTGATGTTGAGGGCATATTGCTTTTCCTGGCTGTTGAGCAATTTATAGATACCAGCAAATATTGGCTTGTGACATCTCATAGCTTCTCCTTTGTCTGAATAATTGTGCTCAAGCAGCAGTTGACATGTCCAGGTAGTCATGAGCATTACCCCTGTGTGCCCTGGGAGCCAATAGCTAGTGACTGACACAGAGGAGGAAACAGAAGTTTCTGTTCCTTACTTCAAGAGGGAAACAATTCTACTAAGTAACTTCATAGATCACGGCAAGAACAGGCGAAAGCTAGACTCTGGCTGAGATTAGTAACATTCACATTTGGCAGTCGTGTACTTTATCCACAGTTTTCTCTTTGTTCCTTTGCATAGGTATCCACTTAAGACATACATGACAACATTGTTGTTTCTTTGCTGTCCCTTACTGCAGGGATAGAAAACAGATGACAAGGGAATTGGCTGAATTGTGTGAACACTTTCCTTTCATTGACATGTTCATATATATTCTTTTATCTTCTCAACTGTGCTACAAATAAACTCATGGTATTTTCTCGACAAGAAAACAAAGGCTAATAAATGAATATACCTTACCAAATGTCATCTGGTTAGCAAGTGATGGAGTGAAAATATGAATCCAGCCTCTGGTTTCAGCACTTTGTGTCATTATGTACTAACACTTATTTGTTCTAATTTGCCTGCCCTGAAACAATATAGACATGAGCAAATAAGGTCCCTGTTCCACAGGAGTTCTTTTAGAAAGGAGACAAGTTAAAAAAAAAACAGTTTATAAGGAGTTATGCTTTCCAGATAGAATTTATAATCCACATGCTTCTGAAAAATTAGAAATAAAATGAAAATATGAAAAGTACAGGCTAAACTTAAAAGACAGATCCCGAATTTGTTCAAATTATGTAGTCTTTTAGGATAAATCACTTGATTTAGACAGGTATATCAAACTGGAAACTGACAAGTGATTTAAGCCAATAGTTGTTATTTCTTCCTGATAAAGAAAAAAGGATGTCTATTGAGATGGAGAATATTTTATCAGCCTTTAAATTTCAAGATAAAATATTAGCTGAAATTATTGAGTAACAATTTATAATATGATGCAAGGCATCAAGACTTCAGGGTCTCAGACACAAATGTTCAAATGACATTTTTTAGACTTACTGTCAACAAAACAAAGTTGCAACATTAAATTTCATCTCTGTGAAGCCTGTTCAGCAGGGAGTTGTGATAATATAGTCTGAAAATGCTACTGTCTCATGCTGTAGCTGCCGATCACAGAAGTGGTACTGATGAGCCTAAGGGAACAAGTGCATTAAGTTGTTTCTTTGTAAGGTTAGATGTCTCCAGAAAGTTTTGGTCAATCTCTGTGTCCCGGGAAATTTGTGGTGCAATTTTCTGATAATATTCAGTGTTTATAGAAAGAGATATACTTCCTTTATGCATCACTCATAATTATGTAAATGTTGAACAACTAATTTTCTTGTGGTTGTCTATATATGTGTCCATGTGTGTGGTGTGTGTTGGTGTATCATTCATGATATTAATTCTGATTGCTGATGACCAACTGATAATCTCTTGTGAAAGATTTTTTGTGTGTTCTTTTATTGGTACATTATATATACACATCACAATTACACACCACATTGAGAATTTGTACCAGTATATGACACAACTTAACTCTCATTTTCCCCTTCCCCTACCCACCCTACCACCCCCTGGCAAGCTTTGTTTCCTTTTTTTTTTACCATCAACTTTTTCTGTCCTCATTATTTACTCCTTAACCCCATTTCCCTTTGAATATTTACTATTTCACAATACTAATCATATGTTTTTCTTTTTTTTTTTTTTTTTTTGAGACAGGGTCTTGCTTTGTAGTTCAGGTTGGCCCTGAGCTCACTATTTAGCCCAGGCTAGCCTTGAACTTAGCAATACTCCTGCCTCTCCCTTCCGAGAGCTGGGACTACAGGTGTGCACCACCATGCCCAGTATTGTGGTATGTTGTACAGGGGATCAAACTAGGGACCTTGTGGTTGTCAGGCAGATGCCAGAACCACTGAGTTAAATCACCATCCCCTATTGTGAAAGTTTTAGGAACTTTGTTTTTAGTTTCTTTTTTTAAGCAACGTTGTTTATGATATATAATATTTATATTCACTTTGGGGAATTGTACACACATGTGATGCACACACATGACATTTTGGATGCTGTGGTTCCCACTGTTTCCTCCCAGCTTCCTTTCCTCTGATCCCTGTCCCTACCTGGAAAACATTCATTGCTTTTATATACAAACATAGTTATTGCTAGTCCAGTCTCAGGCTCTACATAACGTAGCTTAGAAAAAGGATCTATAACTGAAAAAGATGTGTTTGAAGAAGCTTTTCTCAGTCAACAACTTATTCAAGCAACTTACTATAAATTGAATAAGTCAACTTAGGGTAATTTGTGTTAGGGTAACAAATATCTCAGAGTTCTCAATGATTTAAAACTTTTGTTTTGGTTTTTGACTTGTTCAAATTAAAGTTGGATATTAGTTAAAAAGGAATGTTTCTGTACCTGTAACTTGGGGACCAAGACGTCTATAATTTCTGGAATCTTACTGTGAGGCCTTGATCAACTTACACAAAGAAAACAAATGTTAGAAAGGTGGCTCACTGGCTGATACATACCATTCTGGAGGAAAGCACTCATCACAGTGCCTCTAATGTAGCAGGTGTGATAGTGGTAAAAGTCATGATTATTAGCTAATTTAGGATGATGTAAGCTGCACCTAAAGTGATGGTATCAATTGATACACTCAATTTAATTGTTGTGTAAGTTACTAAGTTGAAAGGGAGAAAGATATGCTATATCGTTAGCATGATTATTCCTTTGCATATCAGAAAGCCCTTTACTGTCTTTCCCTATTTTATCAGTAACACTTTATACAGGTTATGAGAAATGACATGGTTTGTATCTAGATATCTTTCCAAAGCCTCACGTGGTTATAGGTAAGAATTTTCCGAAATGACTTGGTCTAGACTGTGTGATACTGGAATTGTGTGCGTGTTGCTGGGGTTGAGGGTCCACTACCCTGGGTGTGAGTGCTATGCACCCTAATGGATCATATCCTTAGTAGAATATGGAATCCTTAGAAGAGACAGAAAGAGGGCTGCTGCTTTCATTCGCAGCTTACTACGTCACTGTTGGCTGCCTTCCACCTGTGCTGCTTTGCCATGGACTGTTTCCCCATTGTGATGTTTCCTCTAGCATATCACCCTGCCTTAGATCCAGCTGAGCATGGACTCAAAATTCTCCAAATTTTGAGCTAAATAAGACTTTCCTCCTTTAACTTGTGAACATCTAGAATTTTTCTCTCATCAAGATCAAAGTAACTGAGATAAAAAAGAATAATCATCTTTGGTTGTGTACCAGTATTAAGATTTAGTTCACACGTGGTTTATGAGTAATACATGAATAATGTAGTATTAAACTCTTTTCAATACATCCATCACAGTCAAAGCTCCTTGGAAATAGCAAGACTTTAAGTTACATGTTGCCAATCCTAATAGATTTAAAGAAAAATAGGCTGAGAGATTTTTCCAATATAAAAGTATTTATAAAAATGCCATATTTTAGAATTATTTAGCTAAAACACAGGATAGTATTGCAAGTGATCAGAAATTCAAAAAAGTAGTTTGTGCAAAATTAGCATTTTGGGTAGCTAATTTAAGATACTGGCAGAATATTGCCACCCATAATGTTGCAGAAGTTTTTTTGTTTTGTTTTGTTTTGTTTTTTGTTTTTTGAGGTTTTTTTGAGACAGGGTCTCGCTTTGTAGTTCAGGCCGGCTCTGAGCTCACTATGTAGCCCAGGCAAGCCTGGACCTCAGCAATCCTCCTGCCTCTGCCTCCTGAGTGCTGGGATTACAGGCGTGAGCCACTAAGCCCAGCACTGTGGTATGTGGTATTGATGGCTGGTGGGCGTGAGTCTCCATGCCCAACATTGTATGTGGTTACCGGGGATTGAACTCAGGACCTTGCACTTGCGAGGCAGGCACCGGAACCACTGAGCTAACCCTCCAGCCCATGTTGCAGAATTTTTAAGAGCTATACAGGATTAATAAACTAATAGGTACTTAGGGCAATAAGTGGTAGCAACTGACTCAAATTAAGTACTCTGATTTGAATAGTTAAAACAATGTACAGCAAATTTGACTGAAATTAAATTTAATTAAAACATAAAAGAATTTTATTAGTAAAAAGTTTTGTAAAACTAACCTAAAAGTATAAAATATTAAATGTAATTTAAACCTTTTAATAATAATTTAGGCAAGATGTATTTGGACTAGGAAAGATTACAAATAAAAACTTAGGTAATAACTAACATTTTGCCACTACAATTTTGGGTGTGCATGAGAGAGAATGAATATGTGAGATAAAGACTGACAGAGGTAGAGAGTGTGTGTGTTGTGACTAAATCTTGTCAAGAAAAAACTTCTGTATTTTATATAAAATTAAAGGAATGAGGGGTGTTATATGTATGCATGCATGTAAATATTGCATATAAAATATCTTATATATATAATATAAAGTTTATATGTATAAATATATGCATATGCCTATGTAATGTTTATGCTTCTTAATGCTAGGCATTAACATTTGAAGAGCATTTAATCCTTGAATATCTCTAACAAAAATCATGGTGAAATCACTTTTAGTATTGCTATTGCATAAATAGGGAAACAATTTAGAGGTTGAGAAACCTATCCATGTTCACAAAACTCATGAGAATTACAGTGAAATCTTACATGTGATCTTCTGATTCAGAAGCACATACACTTGTCATTGTCCAGTATGGGGGTGCCGAAGCAAATGGAAATTGAGCAGAGCTGAAGATCGCAGCTCTCCGTTGTATCAGATGAGACATTTTTCTATGAAGGTGTTCTTCATCACCTCTAGGATACATAAAAAGAGTTCCGTGATAGTGATAACTAATATCTATTAACCATTTAAAATGATAAGAAGTGGTGCTTAAATGCATTACACTTTTTTTAATCTTCATATCAGTGAGAAGAGTTGCACTATTACCCCCATTTAGTAGCTGATAAACTAAATCTCAGAGAACATAAGCACCAAGACAAAGGTCTCTCTCTCTCTCTCTCTCTCTCTCTCTCTCTCTCTCTCTCTCTCTTTCTCTCTCTCTTTAATTGGATTCTTTATTGGTACATTTCATACACACATCGTGAGCATACTGTTCTCCCCACCTGTGTCATCTGTCTCCATCTCTTCCAAAACGTTTGCAGCCACCAATCTTCAGCAGTAATGGTTTTGGGGTGAGAGACAAAGTCTATGTGCCTTTTTACACAAGCCCTATCCCACACACCACCATTGTGTTCTGAAGTAGATAATTTTGGACACACCAGAATCATCATCATAGTTGTTCCCACAACTTCTTTGAATAGGATTTAAGTAGGATTTTTACAGGTTCAAAATATTTCACCCATCCTTTATGACCTATCAATTCAATTCTATCAAGGAAAGGGCTTTTAAGGTATTTCTGACCATACTCAGTCACTGAAGTAAAATTAAAGCTAATGTGATTATGTTTATTTCAGGGCCAGAATTTTTCTTTAAAAGCACCACTGACATTTTGTGGTCGTGACAAACCTCATTCATTTTTCATATACTGGACCAATAATTGCCTTTGAACTTTTGGTGACTTCAATGCTCATGTCATATATGTCTAAGGACAGACATATTCTTGATTATTACTGTAGCTCTTTGACCTTTATTTCATCTCTTTTGTGTTTTAAGCAATTACTAGAGTCTGTGAAACAAGCCTCCCCTTTGTGCCATTTAATTTAATTAGATCTCTCATTTGAGCTCTTGCTGAGTCAATATTTAGTTCCTTATCTATATCCCTGGGACAACTTGAAACATTCCATACGTTAGCTAAATGGCTTAATGCGTGTGGACGTAGGAGCTGAATGCCTTAGATTGCATTCTCTCTCGCTGCACAATATCCAGGGGATGGTGCCATAAACTTCTCCACTTTACAGTCTCCTTTAATTGTGCTACTCTGTGGTTGACACAGTCATTCGTTTTCCTGGATGATAATTTTCACTAGAACGGAGGGAAGAGCCATCCTTGGCATTATCTCACCAATTTTATCTGTACAGCTGTTTTTCCAACATAGAATATTCAAATGGCCCCGGTGTGCATCTGCTTCTCCGCCTGGGAAGCACTGACCATGCCAGGTACGGTACGACAAGTGACATAATTCCGCCTATGGCAGTAAGTGCCTCAGAATACATTCCACAGAAAGGAGAAGGTGACAGATGGAGCTGCAGAGGAACCCTGGTTGTTTCTCTTTCCAGAAGTAATGCACATATTAACAGTGTTTGTGATCTGTATTGAGAAAAATAACTAGAAAGCTAGAAAAGATTGGCTACTCATTTGTTCGAGAGAACTGATGACTCTGGTCCTGACAACCTTTCAGACATTAGGAGCTTCTAAAGAGAAAGGACTCTGTTTCAGCAGCAGCTGTAAGAGACACACAAGTATCTGTGTGACTATAGAACATGCAGACATATTCATAGGTACACATTAGTATTACAAAGTCATTGTTACTATTAGAAATTGGGAACATTAAATTAGTTGTTTTAAAACAATAATTTATACCTGATTTTCAATGAAAATATTAAATATAATAACTTTTTGAACCCTGATATGTGAGATACGAGGTTTTATAGACATCATGTTCTTTCACTGTTAGGTGATATGTAATTTTTTATGCCCAGTTTACAAAGGGGCTTATGTCTCATAGAAGTTTAATAACTTGTTCAGGCTCACATATCTACTATAAGATGAAGCCAGAGAGTGAACTCAGTTTTTATTAACCCCAGTGCTCACCCCTGCGCCTTCTAAAGACTTTGTTGCCCTATAAGTGATGAAATAACAAAATAAGGACCTGTTCATTATGGCTACACACTACTGGGGTTCCATATTAACCATGTTTGTGGATTTATAGCTGGGATAAAAGAAAATCCCCATGAAGTGCTATTTGGCCAACATCCTATTTACCTTGCTAGTGGTAAGCAGCAAGTGGGTTTGAGGTGAGGCCATTTGGGGATTTTGTTTGTTGTATGTCAGTTCAAAAAAATGTGTTTTTTTATTAAAGAATCTTACTGTGGTGTACGTACAGCTGTGATATGCATAGATACTTCTTACATATTGTCATTTCAGAATCCAGATCACAATGCCTATTAAAAATAGTATAGTTATTAATATCACAAAAACAATAACAAAATTAATTCTTGCTAACCTTTACTGTGTACCGGAGAATGTTTTAAATTCTTATATATTATTGTGCTTCACCTTACAAAAAGCTTTATGAGATTTTTGTCACTATTTTCACAGTTTTGTATATTAAAGATGGAAGCAAAAATTAAGGAAGTGACCCTAATGTGCCACAATTACCGTACAATGGCTTCAAAATCTAAATCTAGGTCTTTTGATTACAGTAGTTAAATTCCTAGCCAATACGTTTTATTGACTTACAAGCAAATAAGTTATTTTAGTTGAACATTATACAATTTCTTTGTGCTAATATCCTTTACTTTTACTCTTGCATCCAAATCAAGATTCTTATCTCTCTCTTTTAAAGAAGTTTACAGCAAAAAAACATTTTGAAGAGATTAGGAAAGAAGCAATAAAAATACATTTGCATTCTCCCTCTTTCAATTCTTCTGCTGGTGGCAATATCCTTGCTATGTTTCCCAAATTCCAGTGCATCTTCAGCTAGCCCTCTGTGCCTCAAGTCATCTTTTCATGAACCTAGCCCTAAATTGTATTTATTTTTAAGATGAGCCTGCTTTAAACAGATGAGTACAGAGTTCCTCTCTTAGTAAAACCTATGTTTTTGACCCTTTAAAGGGTCAAAGAATGTATTATTCTATGTATGTCATGTGTGGTGGTTAGAATGAACTCTCAAATGGATTGGATTTGGTATCTGCCACAGGAATTTGAGAAACACACTTCTATATATGACTGGCAAGTCATCTGGGCATGCCCTTGGGGTCTGCGTTGTGTCTCACCTCTTCCTCTCTGTTACTCTTCATCTACTCTCATTTCCAGTTGCCATAAATGATGCAGGTTTACTTTTCATTAACTCCCTCTTGTGATCTCTTTTCTTTAGAGCCAGTTGACTGTAAACTGAAACCATGAGAAAATTAAACCTTTTATCTTTTAAATGTTTGAGTCTCAAAAGCAAGAAAGCTAATTTAGAAAGTTGGTACAAGATGTGGGGTCACTGCTCTGATCACATCTGAACATGTGGTTTAAAAGCCTTTGGAACTGGTTCATGGGAGGCATTTGAAAAGGTTTGGAAATTCTAGCTAAAGGAATAAGCAAAACCTGATGAATGACTATGATCACAAGTCTAAATTTCTGATAGAAATGAAGACGGTAAAAGCCAGGCTCGGGAGGTTTCAGTCCAAGGAAGAGGGAGACCTGTTGGGTTAGAGGCCAAGTGTGCTATATCCTGGCAGAAAATGTGTCTATATTTTTCCTATGTCCTAGAATTTTGTGGGAGACTGAGATGAAGGATAGCTGACTAATTAAACTGGTGGAAGAAATTTGAAAATAGTATAATGTTTAGGCTATGGAATGGCTATTGATGACTGCTTATGCCTGTATTTGTAGTGAGAATGAGGAGCACAAGTCGGAGAAGAAAAACGTGTCAAATTTAAATTTTGGTTCAGAAGTATAAATATGAATAACTGGGATCAAAGGAGTTGTTGTTGCTAAAGATATTAGGGCCGTTAAAGAGAAGCCATGTACTTCAAGGAAAAGAAGAAAGCTTTCTTGAGGACATCTCAGGAATCACCAAGATCTCTTCCATTGCAGACTCACAATTGAAAAGTACCAATCTTTCTTTAAGAGTCCCTGGAATCCTTACTAAAAAAAGACCTTCTAGGAAATTGACCTCCTGGGACTCATTTTCGTGCTCAGAAGTTGCTACTAACATAGTACAAAGGGGAGTTGGAACTGCTTTTTCTAGTAGCAAACGTTGACATTGTTTACATGATGCCAGTTTTACTGACATGCAGAATGTGAGTGATGGGGTGGTGTGAAGCCTTCTACCAAGGTGTAAAAACAAGTCTTGGAAGATCAGGCAAGTACACCCTTAAAAGGAAGTACAGGAATCTGAAAATGAAGCTGAAAGTGCTCCCTAAGAAAGAGGCTCTGTGGGCTGCTACCAGCAGAGTATTGAAGTTAGGGCTACCCAAGGCTTTTGCAATTCATGTCTTAGCACTGTGTGCCCCAGAGCCTAAAAATGGAGCTATAACATTTAGTATTTGCTCTGTTGTGTTTTGGTCTTTTTTTCTACTTTTGTGGGGAGGAGTACTGGGAATGACACTCAGGGCCGCATACTTTGGGCAGGCACTCTACTGCTGACATATATCCCCAGTACATTTGGTTTATTTTTCATCCATTTATTTTCTATTGCCCATTCCTCCCTTTTGGAATAGATATGTTTATCCTCTGAGATTGTGCCTTGGGATTATATAACTTGTTTGTTTATTTGTTTGTTTCTTTTTAACAGAGGTTCACAGCTAAGAGTTTGGCCTGAGTCTTTGAAACGACATGGGGTTTTGAAAATGCTTGAATTGTTGAAATTTTGAGGAAGGGGTATTACATTTCTGATTATATGCTCAGTAGTTGTATTGGATGATATGAAATTGTGAATTTTTGTATTATTAGTATTTGTATTACTAAATAGTATTATTTTTGTTTGGAGGTTAAGAATAATTTTAGGGATATATTTGAGTAACGAGTTAAAAAGGAGGGGGATGTGATGTACACCCTTGTTCATAGCAGCTCAGTTCGTGATATCTCAATCTTGGAAACAACCCAAATGTCCATCAACTGGAGAGTGGATATAGAAGATATGGTTTTTTAATAAAATGGAGTATTATTATGCCATAAAGAATGACAAGATTGATTCATTTATGTGCAAATGAATACACCTGGAGGACACACTAATAAGTGAAATAAATAGATCACAGATAGGCAAATACCGAATCTTCTCTTTGATATGAGCACCTGTAGATGCAAATGAGCTCTAGAAATTATGACAGTTTTTGTAGAATGGGAAATCTCCAGAGGAAATTTGGTGTGGGAATGTAATGAGGGGAAGGAATAAATATGATTCAGAAAGAAAAAAAAGGGCATGTACAGAATACAGAGAGTTATCAAGAAAATCATACACCCTGATCAAGTTGGATTTATCCCAGGGATGTAAGGCTGGTTCAACATACATAAATCAATCAATGTAATACACTATATTAACAGACTCAAGGACAAAAACCATATGATTATCTCAATAGATGCAGAAAAAGCATTTGACAAAATCCTACAGAGAATTGGAATCAATGGACTTTATCTCAATTTAATACAAGCTATTTATGAGAAACCAACAGCCAGCATCATACTCAATGGGCAAAAACTGAAACCTTTTACGCTAAGGTCAGGAACGAGACAAGGATGCCCGTTGTCACCACTCTTGTTCAATATAGTACTGGAAACATTAGCCATAGCAATCAGGCAGGAAAAGATATGAAAGGAATAAAGATAGGAAAGGAAGAAGTTAAACTGGCATTATTTGCTGATGATATTATACTCTATCTTGAGGATTCTAAAAACTCAACCAAGAGACTGTAGACTTAATTACCAAATTTGGTAGTGTTGCTGGATACAGGGTCAATGCTCAAAAATCAACAGCCTTTGTCTACACAAACAACAGACTCACTGAAAGAGAAATTGGGGAGGCAATCCCTTTCACGTTAGCACCCAGAAAAATGAAATATCTAGGAATCAACCTAACAAAGGAAGTGAAAGATCTCTACTCTGAAAACTATAGGACTCTGAAAACAGATAGAAAAGGAAACCAGAAAGTGGAAAGATATCCCTTGTTCCTGGGTCAGGAGAACCAACATCGTCAAAATGGCTATACTCCCACAACTACTATATAGATTCAATGCAATTCCAATTGAAATTCCATCACAGAACTAGAGAAAATAATACAAAAATTCATCTGGAAACACAAGAAACCTAGAATAGCAAAAGCAATTCTAAGCAACCACGACATGACAGGGGTATTAAAATCCCCAATTTAAACTCTACTATAAAGCCGCTGTGATAAAAACTGCATGGTACTGGCAAAGTAACACACCCGAGGACCAGTGGAATAGATTAGAAGACCCAGAAATAACTCCGGATACACTAAGCCACCTATCTTTGACAAAGGAGCCAAACATCCCCAATGGAAGAAAGACAGCCTCTTTAACAAATGTTGTGGGAAAACTGGGCTCTAGCCTGCCAAAAGCTAAAGCTAGACCTATCTCTTTCACCATGCACAAAACTAAACTCACAGTGGATATGAGCCTTAAACATTAAAACAGAAACAATAAGCCTGCTGGAAAACAGGCTAGGTAAAACTCTTGGAGACATTGGCTTAGGCAGAGACTTTATGAATAAAACCTCTATAGCACAAGAACTAGCAGAAAGAATCAACAAATGGGATCTCATTCTACTGAAAAGCTTCTGCACAGCCACAGAAGTCACTGGCACTGCTAGAAGACAACCAACAACACGGGAAAAAAATCTTTACTAGCTGTGTATCAGACAAAGGGCTATTATCGACAATATATAAAGAACTCAAACAGATCAGCCTCCCCAAGTTTAAAGACCCAATTCAAAAATGGGCATCTGAAATGAACAGACACTTCTCAGAGGCAGAAGTCAAAGCAGCCAAGAAACATATGAAGAAATGTTCCACATCACTGGTCATTCAAGAGATGCAAATGAAATCAACATTGAGATTTCATCTCACTCCACAAAGAATGGCCACTATCACAAAATCAACCAACAATAAATGCTGGCATGGCTGTGGGGAAAAAGGAATTCTTCTCCACTGTTGGTGGGATTGTAGACTTGTGCAACCATTGTGGAGATCTGTGTGGAGATTTCTCAGAAAACTAGGACTAGGGGTCCCACTTGACCCTGCTATCCCCCTGCTAGGAATATACCCAAAAGAATTTAAAAACTCACATTGGTAAGACAGATGTACACCCTTGTTCATAGCAGCTCAGTTCGTGATAGCTCAATCTTGGAAACAACCCAAATATCCATCAACTGGAGAGTGGATAAAGAAGATGTGTTTTTTTTATAAAATGGAGTATTACTCTGCCATAAAGAATGACAAGATCGATCCATTTAGGTGCAAATGGAGACACCTGGAGGATATACTAATAAGTGAAATCAATACATCACAGATAGACAAATTCCGGATCTTCTCTTTGGCATGAACACCTGTAGATGGAAATGAGCTCTAGAAAGTAGGACTGCTTTTATAGAGAGGAATATTTCTATAGGAAACTTGGTGTGGGAATGTGATGAGGGGAAGGAATAAATATGATACAGAAAGAAAATAAAAGAGCATGTATAAGGGGGGGAGGAGGAGTTGTGGGTGGGTAGGGATATGGGTAAAAATGAGAATTAACTTGTGTCATATACTGGTACAAATTCCCCAATGTTATACGTGATTTTGAGATGTATATAAATTGTACCAATAAAGAATTCAATTTTTAAAAAGGGCATGTATATAGGGGGGTGGGGAGGTGTGGGTGGGTAGGGATATGGGTAAAAATGAGAATTAACTTGTGTCCTATACTGGTACAGATTCCCCAGTGTTATATGTGATTGTGAGATGTATATAAATTGTACCAATAAAGAATTCAGTTTAAAAAAAAAAGGAGTGTGATGAAGCAGTTTTAACATGATGTGCTTTAGGATGATCAGTGGAGATTAGTGGAGCATGCTTTGAGGTGTGTCTGGGTGGCTCTGGGGATATTGCCTTCGGGTGTCCATATTTGGTCCCTCAGCTCTTCTGCTTCCAGGACATGGTGAATTAAGCATGTTACTCTGCTCAGTGTCCCTTCCACAGTGATATCTGTGCTACAGAGCCAACAAATCATGGGCTAAACTTGTAAGCAAATTGTATTCCTCCTCCTTTAAATTACGGGTGTTGTAAATTATGTCTCAGCACAAGTAAACAAGGGCACCATCTGAACATGACTCGACTCGACTCAATTCAACTCAACTAAATCTAGAGTAAAAGCCTGGAGCATAAATGTACATAAAGTGAACATTCTCTGATAAATGATCCATAAATTTGAGCTCTACCAGTAAGGGCACAAAGTCAATCCTTTCAACTTGTTACTTTTTCTGTTTTCCTTCTCAGTGGTTCCTGTTGTAGACACCTTTAGAAGATTTGAGGCCTATGAGTATAATTAAGGGTTCAGTACTGCAGGAATGCAATCATGTTTCAGAAGGAAAAATTAGAGTCCATTTGATAAAGTTACTACATATAAAATGTGAGAATAAATAATCATTGTACTATCTGAACTAGTAGATAATTAATCAAAGTAACATCCCACATTTATAACTGAATGTAGAATTTATACATGCAGAATGTGGCCACCTCCTCCACAGAAGCTCACATTCCAAATTTTTTAATAATAAATAAAGTGTGCTTTACTGAATTCATAGAAAAAAATCTCTAGCTTTATTTTCTGTGTGGGAAAAACTTGGGCAGTTTAAATGCTCCAGCCACCTCACCTTCAGAAATTGAACACATTTTTTTTTTCTTTTACTTTTTTGAGACAGGGTCTCACTTTGTAGTTAGTCTGCCTCTCCAGTCACTATGTAGTCCAGGCTATCCTCGAACTCATGGCAGTCCTCCTGCCTCTGCCTCTGAATGCTGGAATGACTGGCATGAGCCACCACACTCAGCTACATTTTTTTTTTTTTAATGTCACATATCACTTTGAATGCTATTAGGGAGGCAGTGGTGTGTGGTAAAATAAGCACTGGCTTTAGAGTTAGGCATACTTGGATTCCAGATTTGCTTGAACACTGGAAGCCAGATCATGCTGTTATATTTATGCACTCTAAACCCAGACCACCTAATTACACATCATGTTCTAGCTACGAAGTGTGTAATGTAAGTCACTGGGTTTCCTCTATAAAACTCAGGTAAGAACAAGGCCAATGGTATAAACTTTACAGATTTAGACATTTTTGAAGCTTTTTAATAGTATTGGTGCATAATAAAGCACTGTTTGTAGTGCACCTGAGCTATGAAAATAGTGGCTCTAAGGTCTTGTTATGTTTCTAATCTTAGAAGAAATCATTAACTCTCTTTTCCTCCTGCATGGAACAGAATTCCAATCTCACATGCCCATTAGATTGGTTTGTTCTCAGAATTTAATCTGATGCAATATTTTTGTTGTGGTAAAGAATCAGAAAAAAAGTATTATAGAGGGCCTTTCAATCCAGATGACTTAAATATTTTATGTACGTCATTGCTTAAACAAGAAAGATGAACTGGATAAGCCAAAAAATCATAATACCATGCAAAAGGTTGATTTTTGTGTATATGAAAAGCACAGCAAATTTCCATAAACTGATGAACAGATAGGGTGCAGCACAAAATTTGATTGGTATGCTGAAAATGCCAGGGTTTTCTCATATATAACATTGAAATTCTTAGAATGTGACCCTTAAGACAAAATTTTTGTCTTGCTCAAACCTTGAGTCTGTACAAAGGACTCTAACTGCCTTCTGAGTAAATTTAGAGATCAGAGGTCAACCATGAGGGAGGTAAGAGGCCCCTCAGTACCCACAGCTGGTATAGGATCTGTGAGAACAGTGCAGCCAGAATTTAGTGACCTCCCTGCCAAAGATGCTTTATAGGCCTCTCACTGATCAAGATTGGTTCCAGATTCTGAGTAAGACAGAACTAAAAGGTAGGAATAAATTGGCCCATGTCACAAAGGTTACATCAATTCAGGGCTAGGATCCAGAAAGAACATTAGATGAAAGTGTTTGGAAAACTTGTACATGAGAAAGATTATAAATCAGATTCCCTTCTGTCAGGCCTTTACCAACCCCTGAAAGTTTCTGATCATCTTCCTGCCCACTTAATTCCAATAAACAGTGTCAAGGTTATAGATGTGACAAGTTGATTCTTGGTGTAAGTCATGTTTTGCATTGGGTCCCTGACATAGGGAATTGGAACTTCAAGTCCACTGAGGAGAAGAAATAATTATGCATTCTCTCTTTGGTGCGACAAGATTAAACTCAGACGGCAGTGTGCTTTGGATTGAGATGGTTTATAGGTCACATTTAAGTATCAGGCTCCAGACAATGAAATAGGCATTCCTGTTATTCTTTTTAATGAAATTAAAAATGAAATATAATGAAAATGAAATAAACATCTGATTCAAGGGATTGTTCAGTTTTCACAGTTCCTCTAGGAGTAACTCTGTCATCTTGATTCTAGAATTTTGTTGATGACCCTATGACCATTTTTTGGTTAAGAGACAAGAAGGGGAAAAGAGAAGGAAAGGAGATGAAAAACAGTTGAGAAAGGAGGAAATAAATCTTTTTCAAATCAGACAGGGACCAAGAGATGAAAAGAGGAGGGAAGAAGAGAAGTCAGGGACATAAGACAAGTTAAAATGTGAAATGTACGTGCACCAAATCCTCATGATAATCTCAGTCATTTTGTAGTGAGATAATCTCCTAGTAAAAATTAAAATAATAAATTCCTTTAGGGAATTTTTAGATCAGTCATTTCCCTCTTTCTAAATGTCCTTGGTTTCAATCCAGAAAACAAAAAGAGCTAGTTAATGGGTTTCTTTTTAATATAGCACAATAGATCTGAATATGATTTAACTGGTGCTTATCCACCATGACTTAATTGGTTATGTTGGCAAGGTAAGCATACTTGCAGAGTGCTGTGAGTTATCAGATATGCAGAAGCAAAGAAAATGATAGTGTTGCCAGATCTTTTACAAAATACAATCATCACTTACACGTGAAACAACAAGCCAAATAAATTAGGTTCTAGTTCATCCTGCACTTTTAGTTGAGTTTATATTTGTTTTGGCAGAAAGATAAGGACAGGGAATTTCACTTCGCTGCAGTGAGTTTGATAACAGAAGTATGTAAAGTCCGAAAGGAAAAATAAACAAAGAAGTTATAACTGCTACTTTAAAGGAGAGAGTAGTGTTGGGAAAATTGTTGCCAGCTCATTGGAGCTTTAGTGCAGTGATCAGTCTGATAATTAAAGAAGGAGTGTGAATCAAGAAAGACAGACAAATACTCCTAGAAGACAGATAAATATCCACAATAACATGACACCATGCTTTTATTTTATTCCATGAGAAAGGACCTATAAATTTGATTAGAACAAAATAACATCGCCACCATCATTTGACAACATGGCATACTCAGTACCCTGAAATTCATTCCTTATTGTATAATTGTTAATGCTATATTAAAATATGAAACAAAAATTACTTTTAAAATTATATTTTAGAAAGATAATTTTTAGTGAAGTATAGAGAAAGGGACTGCTCTAGGAAATAACTCAGATTATCTCAAGAGTTTATGATGACTTGAATTAATGAAGGAGCTATAAAATTCAAGAAAGGAGTTTACATTTAAGAGGTTTTCAAAGATAGAGTGGCCGGGCATGGTGGCTCACGCCCGTAATCCCAGCACTCAGGAGGCAGAGACAGGAGGGTTGCTGAGTTCCAGGCCTGCCTGGGCTACATAGTGAGCTCAGGACCAGCCTGAACTGCAAAGCGAGATCCTGTCTCAAAAAAAAAAAAAAAAAAAAAAAAAAAAAAAAAAAAAAAAGAGTGAATACATTTTGATGTCGATGGGTGGAAGGTACATTTTGGAGGCTACTATAGTAGTAGTTAAATATATATAACACATACTGTGTGCCAGACACTATTTCAAGCACTTAATATACTATAAACTTACTTTAATTTTCCTGTTGACTTTATAGATATAATTATTAAACCTGTTTTTAAAATAGAAATATATATACATGTGAATATATCCACACACAGAAAAATATATCATCTCAAATAATTCAATTAATAATTTGCATAGGCAAGTTTAAAACATAGGCAATTTGTATCTAAAGTCTTTTGAAGACTTGCTTCTAAAGAATTTCTAGAAAATGTTTCTTTAATTGTAATTCTGATTTCTTGAAGGAGGTTAAAATTTCATTTGATATTGTTTCAGTATAACGACATGTAAACTTTCAATAGGTAACTGGAGATATGATAATAAACCAAGTCAGAAGAGAGTTGTAAGATACTTACACATATAGATATTAATTGAAATCGTAGACATGTTTACCAAATTATGCACTTATATTGACAAAAATGAAAGTCAGAAGATGAAAAATAACAACATAAAGAGTCTCTGTATCTAGGCCCTTTTATAATAGTAATTCAAAAAAATGATCACTCTACTGCTTCACGAGTACACTGGATATCATGATTTATATAATTTATATGTATATATCTGTAACCAAGGTGTTCGGTAATCCATACTACTGAAGTGTATTCTACTACACCACTAGCAGTCACTGAGTTAATCTAAATTTTCAAGCAACCCTTAACTATTTGCAAATTTGAATTTGAACAATCTGAGCATTCTCTCTTCTAAATTCCAGTCTAAAAATCTGTAACCAAAGTTTTGCTGATGTTATATAACTGGGTATAGTCACATGTCTTCCTGGGTGAACAAGAATTCTGAACAATAAATTTAAAAATCTGAAGCCAGAATCCATCCGGTATCTGTACAAACAAGCAGGACTAATACGTTTCTTTTTATGCTACTGTTAAACCACAGTATATAAACTCTTGATTATCTTTTCCAAATCCAGCTTACTTCTGTGTCAGTTCTAGTAAGGTGTACATTTGCAAAGACTCAGCCACGGCTGTGTTGAACTGGCCCCACTGAATACATCCCAGACATCTATTTAGTGTGGAATCTTTTCCATAAATTAGAATAGATGTTGTTCATGACCCTGAGATATAGCAATTATTTTTGGTGAACTAAAATAAGTGAATAGTTAAAAATGTTAGCCCCAGTGTATGTTTTCATTTTGAGTGTCACTGTCTGCACTATTGATAAGGGAGGTTTTCCTTATATGCAGGAACTTTTTTATAAGATATCTAAAAATGTAAAAACAACTATTTTCAATGCACCAACATTCCAGCATGAGACATTACCTCAGTCAACTTCTATATTTAACTCAAATAAATCAACACAATCAGATGCAATAATGATATCTCAGAAGTGTAATAAGTAAACTCTAGTTTGCTATAACAAATAAAATACAAGTAAAAGTGAGTGAAAATATCTTTACAGAACTAGTTGTTGTATTTCTGATCATTTTGAAATAAAAGGAGCCTACAAAAATATATTTTGTCATCGTGCAAAATGAATTATTTCTTCATTGGTGGAGATATATATTTTAAGCATACTGTCTTTGGGAAAATAGATTAATGTGATAGCCCAAAATTAATAATCAAAGGATTCTAAACATAGTGCTGAATTCATGGGAATAATCCGTTCCACTTTCTCTTGCATACCATGTGATTTTTAGCTGCTCATGAGAGTCACATAGGGAATGTATTCTTATGCTGACTGGAAACCCTACTTCTTCCTTAACAATATGTTCTGTTTCTGCACAGCTGTGGGTTTTTTAGGTTGTGAGTTCACCAGTTCTGCACTATTAGGTCTCAGTATTTGTACTAATACCTACACAATCCCCTAAACCGAATGCATCTTCTTCACTGGTATACAGATAATCGTTGTCCAACAGGAAAAATGTGACCTTGGGGTTAAGAGGTCCCTCCTCCAAGTGAGCTTTCTTTTGTTCTTCGATGTCGTCATTCTCCCATTTTGCATCCCCCACGTTTAAGCACATTCTCATGCTTTATATTTGTTTCTCAGGAAATTGTTGAACGACAACTCCATGCCATGTTGATTGGATCTGCATGGATATGGGTTGTTTTCACTAAAATAATTTTGCTATGAATTGCAAACTTTAGTGATGGAGAGAGATGTGAATGGAGAACTGTGGCCTATAACTAAAATAGTGTGAGATTCAAATTGTGGTCAGGATGAAATAGTTCTAGGTGAGTAACAGCAGAGAGAATGGTCATTGGGTAAGTGAAACTATGAGCTGGCTGTTAAATAAGAAGTTCATGTAGCATTGAGTAGCGTGGAGTTCCCCTAGTACATACAGCCAAAAGAATCTCTGTAAATTTTTGAACACAAATATGATGTGAAAACAATGGTGAGAGGAAATAGTTAAAGCAAAAGTTTTCAAGGTGGTTGTAATGTGTATAACCATTTGGGAGAGTGATTATGTCCCTTTTATCTGAACTAGTTTGGGCTTGAAGTACAGAAGAACTATGGGATTTGAAGAGTTCAACATAGCTGCATGTAGAAAAACTTACTGTCAAATATTTAAATCATAATACATTTCAGATATGGTTACATTAGAGTTTAGCATCATTAATCCTGAGTTTTTCCATGTTTCTTTTTATCACCACCTGTTTCTTAGTGTTGTGTGGTCCTCTGTTATAATAATATAGATCCAAAAGCTGAAAATTTTGTGTATTTACACCATTGTTTTTTAAGATATGAGAGAATGAGCATACACTCTGGCAGTTAATAAAACTGAATGTATTCCACAACCAATGTAGCTGACTTGCTCTTCCCCTTTGGTTAGGCATGGGCCATCTGAAGTACTCCTAGGGAAAATACTTCAATAAAGTAAGACACCAATCATCCTCCATCACTCATGACTTAGGAAAGTTAAGCCAGAATAAAAATAATGTGACATTATCAAGAAAGAACAAGAAATGGATATTGGATGTTCAGCTAATATTGTCTTCAGAGAAGATATTGTTGAAGATGAAGTAAAACAAACAGTACTTACTAAATGCGTAAAGCAGAGATTATTAAAAAAATAATTTGAATTTGGTCCAGAGATTTAGCTCAGTAGTTCCAGTGCCTGCCTGATAAGCGCAAGGTCCCTAGTTCAATCTCCAGTAACCACATACAACAATACAAGGTGTAGCAACTCATGCCCACCCCCAATCAGTACCACATATCACTGTGTCGAGTGTGGTGGCTCATGCCTGAAATCCCAGCACTTGGGAGACAGAGGCAGGAGGATTGCTGAGTTTGAGGTTTGCCTGGGCTACATAGTAAGCTCAGGGTCAGCCTGAACTACAAAGCAAGACACTGTCTCAAAAAAAAAAAAAAAAAAGAATTTTAAGTCTTGGATCAGAGGACAGGCATACTATTTTAATAAATAAAAGAGATACATATAGAAAAGGAAAAAGTTAAATTGTCATTATTTGTAGATCACATGATCCTTTAAATAGAAGACCTCAAAAACTTCACCAAAAGACTTCTAGAGATAATGATCAAATTTAGCAGCATAGCAGAAAGCAAAGTCTACACTCAAAA
>PVIC010030062.1:0-22144 GCA_004025085.1 Thryonomys swinderianus
AAAAAAAAAAAAAATCAAAGTTAACTCAAAGGACAAAAAGTCGTATTTCCCAATGAAAAATATCATTTCCAGTGAGAAACTCAGAAATGAGCAGTGTAATGGGATGAACTTGCAGACAGGTGGAGTAATGTTTTAGTAGGAGGCTAAACTTTGAATGGCTTAATTTTATGTGCTTGCCAGAGCTAGCTGCTTGATGAATCTTACCACACAAGTTATAGCACCTCACCTTTATTTTCTTGTTAAAGGGAATGAAAGGAAGACAGTGTATTTTAGCTGTATAAGTTCCTTTATCTTATGTGCTGGTCTTTCTGTCCATTCATATAAATATAAGTGCATGAACTCTCAAATACTGTAAAGGGTAAGCCTTATTACAATGGCACAAATTGCTGGTTTGGTCTATTAAAGGGCTGACCCTTCTTAAGCCAAAATGGCTTCAAAGGAAACAAGTAAACAGTTGCAGTTAAGGAAGTACTTCCAAAAGTCTTGTCTCAAAGTATCAAATCCTATTGGAGAAGTCCATTGACACTGTTAAACATGAATTTCACCTAGTCAGTGACTCCATTTTTGAGCAGTGGTTTCACACATTATGAGAAAGAGATGGCTCAAGGATAAGCAGTTAGAAACTTTGATGTTTCTTTTGCTTTTAAAGCTTTGCTTTTAAATTAACTAACTTTATTAAGTATATTTTGAGTTTAATAGTCACTTTTAAATGTTTGTGGTTTTGTAATATTCCACAGCTGCACCACTGACAGTTGTTTTCTTCTTTCCCAAGTATGATACCTGCTGTTTCATTTTTCTGAATGAAAATGAAGCCAGTAACTGTCTTTGGTTAGTCAGCCATTCATTGGTATTATATCCCACTGTGCAAAAGATTGTCAGTGTTGGCCTGGGGATATCATCTTAATCATGAAAGTAAGGGTAATAAAAATGCTAAATATCATCATGCACTTATCAGTAGTAAAATAGCTGCCAATTTTAAGGCCCTACCATATTGTAGATACAAACCAAATGTTTCTCAATCTTCATTTTCATCCTTATAAGACAAGTGTTTTATTCCCAAGTTATATCTGAGCTAACTTTAGAATTCTGCACACTGTAAACACATAGTCACACTGGAGAATAATAATCAGGAACCCTTTTAGGGTAGTAGCAGTCTTATGACCTTTTTTTTTTTTTTTTTTTTGAGACAGGGTCTCACTTTGTAGTTCAGGCTGGCTCTGAGCTCACTGTGGAGCCCAGGCAAGCCTCGAATTTAGCAATCCTCCTGTCTCTGCCTCCCAAGTGCTGGGATTACAGGCGTGAGCCACCACGCCCGGCACTGTGGTATGTGGTATTGATGGCTGGTGGGCATGAGTCACCACGCGCAGCATTGTACGTGGTCACCGGGATTGAACTCAGGGCCTTGCGCTTGCGAGGCAGGCACCGGCACCACTGAGCTAAATCTCCGGCCCAGTTTTATGACCTTTTAAAAATTAAATTTGTCTCTGTCTTTAGTACCTTGTTCAGAGTAGTTAGACAGTAAATGTATATAGAATTGCATCTCCCCATAAATTGCTAAGTTTCATTTAACGTATATTTTAGATTTTACAGCTTAGCAAAAGTCATTGATTTATGTAATTATGACTTTGATTGAAAGAAACTATATCCTTTTTGAATTAAAAGATTACTTTTCCAAATCTGATTTATTAATAATTCCTGTTCCCATTAGCAAGATAGAAAAGACATGTGTTTCAGAGACTAAAAATTCTACTAATGATTAATACATGCTAAATATCAGATATTTTGTTTATTTTTCTCCAAAACTTTAGATTAAAGCCATTTATCTTATTTCTCATCCTTAGTAATAGCAAAACTGGTGAACATAAAAGCATATCTGTTTTGTAATTAATCATTTCCTTTAATTCATTTTCTAAATGCTTCTTTCTCCTCGACCTCCCTCCCTCTTTTTATCTTTTAATGAGTACATCTATTCTTTGTCTTTTCAAATTGTCATTTTAGCTTTTCATTTCCAGAGGTTGACTTGGCAACTTCCTCTTCTATTCCTCAAATAGCTCTATTATGGATAGGCTATTCAATTAATCAAACCTATGATAAAAAGTCAGAGCCATTTTCTCTTATAAACAGTTGTCAATGCTTATCTTCTCAAGTTTATAGGAATCCAGTGACTGTAGAAATCATTGATCCCTTCACGAAATCTGACTGATAAATGTGGTGTTAGTTGCAGTTGGACCCACAATTTTGGCCCTGCCACTAGATATACTGGCATATGTTTATCTGTTCAAAAGGAAAAAACTACCACAATTATGATACAATTAGATCTAAAATATCTCCCAAAATGTGTGTATGTGTGTGTGTGTCTGCCTATCTGCCTTCCCATCTGCCTGTCTGTCTGTGTCTAAGGTACCTTAAGCATGGGGTGGTATATGTTTCTTGTCTACTTCAAAAAGTTAGTGATTTGCCAATACTTTGTAAAACACTGATCACTTTATGGGTTTTTGCCGTTATTTGAATGACTATGGGACTTCAAAGACTGCCTCTCACATATGCTTGTAGAACTGTCTTGAAGTGGAATTTTCAAAACCACTAAGCCTGCTTGGGAATGTGAGGGAGGAAAATTACCATGAGTTCAAGGCCTGGACTACATAGTGAGTTCAAGAGCAGCCTGAGTTATGTTATGTGACCCTGTCTCAAACAAAAAAAAGTGCTGGGGATTTAGCTCAGGGGTGCTGTGCCTGCCACAAAGGCACAAGGTTCTGAGTTCTATCCCAGTACCAGGAAACACACACACACACACACACACAGAACCAACCTGTCTCCTCTCTCCCTTCCTTTCTCTATATTTCTCTCCACTGTGTCAACCTCTCTCTCCCTCTCCCTCTATCTCTCCCTCTTCTGCTCCCATTGCCTCCCTCCTGTCCTTCCACTTACCCACATTTATCTCTCTCCCTCTTTGTCCACCTCCCTCTTTCCTTCCTTCCTTTTTTGGGTTTCATCCTATTTAGCTAGTATGTAATATCTCACATAAGACTAGTGCTGTGATAGGCATCCACTGTGTGATATCCACTTAATCCACTGGTGTGAAAGCAGCAAGGACTTACACTCCCTTTTGTAATAAAATGACATTCCAACTGTTGTTTGACATGTTTAATTTTGGAGGTTGCCAATGAGTAGTTCAGGGTCAAAACTGACTTCAAATATTTTCTGAAGGAGAAGAAAGAAAAATGGGATCCTAACTTGCTAGTCTCCTCACCTGTACATCCCCATTGATGAGTTAAAGCTATATGGGTGTGATATTTGGTATAGAGGCTTAGGCTTCTTGAGCACCTTTTATCCCATAATAGTTGTGGAATGCGAAGATTTGAATTTTCATGGGAGCACTGATATTTCATGGCTGACAATGGATTTCTTAAGGCCTTGTCATTTTGAATTGCCTTGAGGTCTGGTTATTGCTGCTCTCAATGTGTATATGAACCTGCCTCCCAGTGAATTTAGTGCAATGGTGCTAACTTGTGTCGACACTCTTGCTGACAGTTCTAGTAACCCTTAACATGATCTACTTTCTGTAGTCACAGCTCAGGCTTTTAAGGAGTCTGCCTAAATTTCTCAGATAAATTTCTATAGAAAGAAAATATATTGGCTTTAAAAATTAAGAGGTTGATTCTGTTTTGAATTTGGATATCAAATGAATATGAGCACATGACATTTTAATGCCATTTGTCTTTTCAAATAGATTTACCTTCTAATGTATGTGATGACAGGACTTTGCTCATCAGCTAGAACATACATTTCAGAGGAGTTGTTACCTAAAATATTATCATAAGGCATAAGAAAACACACGATTTAAGTTGCCTTTCATGAACATAATTAAGAATTAATAAGCCAGTACCAGTGGCTAGTCCCCAGAATTTCCACTGTTTTGCCTTTTGTGACCCGTGTTATTAAAAGTCCATTATTTTTACAGACTTTATTAAATTGGATCTTATTAAAGCATTCTATATTTGCATTTGGTCTTTCATAATTCATTATTATTATGACATTTACTTTTTACCATCAGATCTGAAAACATATCATAAGCTACCCTTTTCTCTTGAAAGAAATGCTAATTTCAAACAGTCCTCTAATAGAAGAGAAAAGCTTTATCAGTTTTTTCATTTATTCCAGATCGTGTTAAGAATACTAATGCTAGACTTCAGTATGCTAATATCTCTGAGCTTTTTTTGGTCAAAAGCTTAGAATTATTACTTTTATCCCATATTAAGTACAAAACTAGAAGACCTACTCCTACTAAAGAGAAATTCAAAACTGAAATTCTTGATTCTAAAGACTTGTGGAAATGTTTCTAAATTCTGTTTCATAGAACAATGTTTGTTGATTTATCTTTGTACCACACTATTGTTATTTGTCTTATTTAAAAATTTCTCTTATCTTCCAATTCATTTTATTTGTTTTTCTTAGTCTAGGAGGTACAGTTTGCAATATCTAAAACTACTATCAGGAAAGGTTTAGGGTATGCTCCCTGTCTTCCTATACAATAAGCAATATAGCAATGTACAAAGATTTTATGTATTGCTACAGAGAATGTCTAATTTTTACATAAGTAAGAGTGAGGATTTGGTGGGGTACTAGTAAATGTATTAAACTCTGAAATGAAATTTATTTTGGATTTTGTCTCATTTTAGGTTCCTAACAATGTGCAATCGACACTTTGGCAGTGTTGTCGCACAAACTGTTCGGACTCAAAAAACTGATCAGTTTCCACTTTTCCTAATTATTATGGGAAAACGATCATCTAATGAAGTGTTAAATGTGATACAAGGTAAAGTATGTGGAACAGTGGAGTAAGGGCTTACAGTTTTAACCATCAAAGCTTACAGTTTTAACCATCAAAGCTTACAGTTTTAACCATCAAAGCTGACAGTCTTTCTATTGATAATTTTCTTTGCATTTTAACATACAGAACATTCCAAAGAAAACTTTCTTCAGAAAGTATGGGTGCTATATAAGCTGAAATATGCTGCATAAAAAGTCCAGCAGAAACATCTTAATAAAATTGAAAGCCCTTGAGATATAGACTTTTCAACTTACATGTTTGGAATTGTTAAATTTAGGTCATCATCAGTTGTCACAAAGGGTATTTCCTAATAACATTGATTTATTGCTATAATACTGAATAATTTTTTAAAATGCTTATCTTTAGTTATCTTGGAAGTTCAGTGACTATTGTGGCTTGAGTTGTTTATAGTGGCAACTGGTTCTCCTTATTTGATTCATGTGAGTCATGAAGCTATTGGAACTTTATAAGCTTAACTACCGTGTAAATTCATATGTATTTATTCATACATAAATGATTTCCTTTCTGTTACAAATACTCTCCAAGGACTATATAAAAATATTTTGTTTATGGGCCGGAGATTTAGCTCACTGGTTCCAGTGCCTGCCTCGTAAACGAAAAGTCCTAAGTTTGATCTCCGGTAACCACATATAATGCTAGGCATGGTGACTCACGCCCACTGGCAATCAATACCACATACCACAGTGCCGGGTATGATGGCTCACGCCTGTAATCCCAGCACTCAGGAGGCAGAGGCAGGAGGATTGCTGAGTTCAAGACTTGCCTGGGCTACATAGTGAGCACAGGGCCAGCCTGAACTACAAAGCAAGACCCTGTCTCAAAAAAAAAATTTTGTTTATAACACAATTTAAGTGAAAACAGTATGTCTTCTCTGCCACCAGAAAGAAAAATTTTTCAAGTGCCCCAATCTAAAGCTTGATTCTGAAATACTTCATTTCTGTCCCCTCTGTAAGTCTAGTGAGGAAGGGTCACATGTAAATTCCAGTGCCTTGAAACCCAAACAAAACAAACTTGGCATTTTATGTTTTCTCTACAACCTACAGTATTTAGTTTCATAAACAGGCTGAAAAGACCAAGGAGGGCTAGGAAAGATAGCACATGTCTGTAATCCTGGAGGGAGAAGGATCAAAAGTTTGAGGCCCACCTGTGCAACTTAGTAAGAACCTATCTCAAAAAATAAGGTCAAGCATGTGCCTCAGTGCAGAGGGTCTGTGGGTTGGACCCACAGTACCAGAGGATGGAGGAGATCTACTGGTGGTACTGATTTGTATGGAATAAATAAAAGATGAAGATAAATATAACTTTTTGCCCTTGCTTTCCCTGTCAGAGGCAATATTCCAATAGCTAGTGGTTCTCAAAGTATAGGTCATAGACTCTAGAGATCTCTTAGACTCTGTCAGAGTTTCTGTGAGGTCAAAATTATTTTCATTATTGTAATAGGCATTTTCTCCCCTTTTAAATATGTTGACATTTTCACTAGTGGCTCAAAAGCCACTAGAAAAATCTGTAAAATTTTGGGCACATTAGCATGCTTCAATGCGACAACACAAAGCTGTATTATTAGACATATTCTTCGTGGCCTTGTACATGCACTTAGAAAAGAAAGGGCCATTTAAGAACATCCTTGATGCCGGGCGTGGTGGCTCACGCCTGTAATCCCAGCACTCGGGAGGCAGAGAGAGAAGGATTGCTGAGTTGGAGGCTTGCCTGGGCTCTACATAGTGAGCTCAGGGCCAGCCTGAACTACAAAGCAAGACCCTGCCTCAAAAAAAAAAAAAAAAGAATGTCCTTGATGGTGCAGTAAAAATTACTTTTGAAAAATTTTAGCCCTGATGTTAAAGGGCTGTATAGATGACAGTGACACAGTGGGCAATATAGATGAAGCACCTCTTCTGTAGTATCCTAATGTGCACAGGTGTCTCAGAGACTAGCACATGTGTAATTGCATGACCTGAACTAGTTCCTTTTTTTCTTTTCAGAAATTATTTTTACTTGAAAATATGACTGATAGACAAACTATGCTTTTGTAGCCTGAGTGGTTGGCAGATGTTTTCTCCAAAATGAGCACAGTATACCTGTCACTTTCACATAGAAGCTGATAGTGTTTGTTGCCACTGATAAAATTTGAATTGTCAAGCAAAAATTTATACCCTCTGCCAGAAGATTGACAGCTTAAATACTCTTCTGATGTTAGTCATGATATTAACAAAGGCATGTTTTTATATCATACAGTGAAATGTGTCAACATTTAGAAGAAATATATAGTGCCGGGCGTGGTGGCTCACACCTGTAATCCCAGCACTCGGGAGGCAGAGACAGGAGGATTGCTGAGTTCGAGGCTTGCCTGGGCTACATGGTAAGCTCAGAGCCAGCCTGAACTACAAGGCGAGACCCTGTCTTTAAAATAATTAATTAATTAATTAATTAATTAATTAAAAAAGAAATACATAACTTGGTAACCAATGTCTTCTAGATGCATCACAATGTACAATATTTTAAAATCATACATTTAAAAAAAACTTGTTCAGGGGCCAGAGGGTTAGCTCAGTGGTTCCGGCGCCTGCCTCGCAAGCGCAAGATCCTGAGTTCGATCCCCGGTAACCACATATATTGCTGGGCATGGAGACACGCCCACCAACAATCAACACCGCATACCACAATGCCGGACGTGGTGGCTCACGCCTGTACTCCCAGCACTCGGGAGGCAGAGACAGGAGGATTGCTGAGTTCGCGGCGGCTTGCCTGGGCACCATAGTGAGCTCAGGACCAGCCTGAACTACAAAGCGAGACCCTGTCTCAAAAAGCAAAAACAAACAAACAAACAAACAAAAAACTTGTTCAAAAGCCAGTGAAACCAGATATAGTGGAACATACCTATAATCCTGTTTACTCAGGCTGAGACAAGAGGATCTTGAATTCAAGGCTTCAGCAACATAGTGAGACCATTTCTTTTAAAAAATTGTCAGTGGATTAATGCAACATAAAAGTTTATTGATAAAAGTTTTGAATTCACACACATCTACTTTGAAGAAATATTCTGCTTTTCTGACTTTAGTGACCAAAAAGAATATATGCAGTTATCTGTTGAAATACTTCTCCCCTTTCCAACTACACATACATAGGTGAAGCCAGCTATTTTTCATACATTTCAATCAATACAACATATTGTAACCAGCTTAATGCAAAAGTAATATGAAAATATATTTTCTGGATCGGAGATTTAGCTCATATATATATATATATATATATATACATATATATATATATATATATGTACTTTCTATTGAGCCAGGCACTACACTGTAGAGATTTGCAGAAACGATATATCAGTGCAACTCTTCTCATTAAATTTTTTCTCTTAGAAATAGTCTTTTTTGGGGGAGTGTGAGAGGGTTGTGGCAATGGGAATTTGAAACTAGGGCTTTCACAGTGAGTTCCATCTTGGTTTTTTGTTTTTTATTTTAAGTTTCCCAAGCTGGGTTTGAACCTGTGGTTTTGCTGCCTCAGCCTCCCAGAATGCTGGGATTAGAGGCATGTGCCATTACACCAGCTATGTATTGCAACTTTTAAATAAATTAATAAATATATGGTAAATATTTCTGTTTAACTTTTAATATTAAAATGTTGACAGTTATACATAAACACAAGTTCTTTCAGGGTCTCGAGTTTTTAGGACTATAGAGAGGTCCTGAGATCAAAAAATTTTAAGAGCTATTTCAGTAGGATATAATAAGTTCATCCTGAACTGCTTTCACTGTACCTTTACTCTGTGAAGTATCATTATAGGCTTAAGAATGGAATGGCTACCACCTCATTTTGGCACTGCATCCTTTCATTTAGAGTTAACTTGTAGTTGATAAGCAGGGGCTCAAGCCTGAAAATGAGTGGCCACTATATAGTCACAAGTATAACTATAGTATTTTCTCAATAGTGATTCCATTATATGCTGTATTCATTTCCTATACTCTAAGTCTCAGTTATTACAGTTTGCAAGAGATTAAAAATTCAGAGACTTGCTCAGTAAAATCTACATTAAAAGAGCTCCTAAGCCACTTTTGCTGTCTGTCATATCTGTTAATATAATTTATCAGTGGTATTTTGTGTGCCATGTACTAGGCACATCTCTGTTCCAAAACCTAACAGAGGTAGTGTTACTTTCATTTTGAAAATAAGAAAATTGATTCATAGCTATAATCTATGCATTCTCTTATTTGATGAGTATAATAATGATATATATCATGTAATAGACATTTTCATGGAACTGGATCATACAGCTTCTAAATAGTGGAATTTCGGTTGAATCTCTAGCTGCAAGATCAATTTTATTTGTTGAGTCCCAAAATAATTTTTTTCTTCTACCGTATTTATTGAGAGCAGTCCTGATATGAACAGATTTTCTTTTGCTGAAGACTTCTAGTGCTCCCTCATGCCATGCTGCCAGTCATCATAAAATGAAAGTTAGGGAAAGAACCATTGAATGATCGTGTCAGTTAAGCTGTACTTTGGGAAAATACCATCAAGGATGTTTGCTATTTATTGTTCTGTTGGTGGCCCTTTCACTAAGGTGACACAGAGACTCCTCAGGCCCTGGAGAAAATTCTCTTTCTGTCTATAAGTTTTGGAGAATTGCCCTATCTTTATCTTACTGAATTTCTTCTTCTTTTTTTTTTTTTTTTTTTTGTGAGACCAGGGTCTCACTTTGTAGTTCAGGCTGGCTCTGAGCTCACTATGTAGTCCAGGCAAGCCTCAAACTCAGCAATCCTCCTGTCTGCCTCCCGAGTGCTGGGATTACAGGCGTGAGCCACCACCCGCAGCACTGTGGTATGTGGTATTGATTGCTGGTGGGCGTGAGTCACCATGCCCAGCATTGTATGTGATTACCGGGGATCGAACCCAGGACCTTGCGCTTGCAAGGCAGGTGCCGGAACCACTGAGCTAACCCTCCGGCCCATGAATTTCTTGTAAATAACAATGACTTATATGCATTCAGGGGGTGGTATATGTGTTCAAAGTCACAGACTTATCCTGGGTAGAGAATAAATAATGTTAATGAGAGGCAAACATTTTAAATAGTCTCTTCATAAAAACTATCATGTAGTCTTTTTAAAGCAACTGAAAGAGGAAAATATCAATTTGGGGATAAAAGAAATCAAATGTATTCAGAAATTAAATTAATGATTGTTTCACCAGAGAATTTTTAGCAACAGGAGATATTTTTATGCAATAGTAGTGTACTATTAGTAGGTGGCAAAGAAGACAAGCTTTTGAGTCAGATTTGGTTTCAAATTCTGCCCTGCCACTGTGTGAATTTGATTTTGGCTAGGCAGGCTATTTGAGTTCTTAAAGGCTCATTTTCTTTTGTAATTATTTGTTGTACAGATTAAATGAGATAATATGTAAAGTGCTTATCTTAATCACTGACATTTAAGTGATTAGTAGTTGTTGCTAGTGTTAAGACATTTTCATGATTTGAAAAAACCTTTGAAGCAAATGACTTGGAAATTCTTCTGTTTATATTGCTAAAACTCCTGTTTTGAAACTTCAATTGCCAGTGTACTACTGCAATTTCAACTCCCAGTTTGTTACTTTGCTCTTACTGAATGTGTGACACAATTCAGTGAAAACATGGAAGTATTTTAACTGAAGTTAACCTACTAGTTTTTAATTTTTACGCTATAGTTGCTGCTGATTAATTATATAATTATTTCTATTTTAATGACTAAACCACAGAGATATGTATGAGAAGTTTATATAAAATAAAGTTTGGCATTCTGTGTTGTTAGGTAACACTACAGTGGATGAGTTGATGATGCGACTCATGGCTGCAATGGAGATATTCTCAGCCCAGCAGCAGGAAGATATAAAAGACGAGGTAAGGTCAAAAGTTAACAGACTTTTAATAGGATTTCTATGAGATAATTTGTCAAATGATGATGTATGCTTGTATCATAATTGATAAGTAAGGACCATAAAGATAAATTTCTAGATTAAGCAAGGTCTTATGCATTGAGTTTATATTTTAGTCTTTTTGGGATCTCAGAACTCAACAGGACATACTCATAAGTGAAATAAATAGGTCACAGATGTGAAAATATCATATATTTTATCTGATATGAGAAACTGAAGTTATAAATGTGTCCTAGAATGCATGACTGATATTGTGAAATAGTAAATATTCAAAGGGTAATGAGGCTTAGGGGTAAATAATGAACAAAGAAAAAACGATGTTAAAAAAAGGAAACAATGCTTGTGTATATAGGGGTAGGGGGGAGATAGGGTGGGTAGGGGAGGGAGAAATAATGAGAATTAAGTTATGTCTTATACTGGTACAAATCCTCAGTGTGGAGTATAATTGTGATGTGTATATATAATATACCAATAAAATGTAAAAAGAAACTCAACACCTAAGTTTATGGGCTGTTTACACTTTACTAGACTCACGGTGGTAACAGGAGGTCACATTGCAAGAACTGAGTTTGAGGCATGTTTCCAGAAGATACTACAAGATATTTTGTCTTCTATAGGGATTTTATCACTCAGTTTTAGCTCTAGGCTTAAGAAAAGGTACTGTGTGGAAAGGACTGCTTTTGAGATAGAGGGAGAGAACCAAATTTTGTGGCACAGTAGAGGGCCACTACAGGACAGTTTCATTTTCCTTCCTTTCTTTAATTACTTCCTGTTGACTTGACCCATTTAGAACTGGAAGGTAGGAAAACCATTTTGAGCCAAACATTATGTAGAACATGGATCCTGAGGGACAAATGGAAAAGAATCCATCCAGATTCATATGATTCTACTTTCAGACGAGAAAACTGAGGGTCAAAAGTAAATTAGTAAATTTAACAAAGGACATATAGTTGGTAAGAGCTATAATAAAAATCTCAAGTAATCAATCATTAGTACTTTATCGATCACAGTTTCTGTACTTGCTTTGGAGATTTAGCTCAGTGGTTCTGGCACCTGCCTAGCAAGTGTAAGATCTCTGTTTTGATCCCTGGTAACCACATATAACAATACAGGGCATGGTGACTCACGCCCACCAGCAATCAGTACCACATACCACAGTGAGGGCCATGGTGGCTCACGCCTGTAATTCCAGCACTTGGGAGGCAGAGGCAGGAGGATTGCAGAGTTCAAGGCTTGCCTGGTCTACATAGTGAGGTCAGGGCCAGCCTGAACTACAAAGGGTGATCCTGTCTCAAAAAATAATTTCTGTACTTGAAAAATAGCCTTAAGTGAAATATGAAACAAATATTATCATTTGTTAATTTAAGTTGCTAAGCTTACAAATATCTGTAAAATTCTTTCTAATTTTTATTGCTTTTAATTTTTAAAAAATTTCCATAAAGCAAACAAGGGAAAATATGATTTCTAATAGTAATAAAAGTGTTTCCAGCAGATATAGTTTTTTTCAATAAAATACTTCTAGTTACTGAATTGTGAAATTTGCAGATGGTTTTAATATTGTACTTTACTTATCTCTTTCATTAGGCTTCAGTTTGAGTAAGGGCTATATCATATTCATGTTGATGACTCTGTTCCCTAAAATTGTACCTACATCAAAATTAGCACTCAGGGGCCAGAGGGTTAGCTCAGTGGTTCCAGCACCTGCCTCGCAAGCACAAGGTCTTGAGTTCCATCCCCGGTAACCACATACAATGCTGGGCGTGGAGACTCACGCCCACCAGCAGTCAATACCACATACTACAGTGCCGGGCATGGTGGCTCACGCCTGTAATCCCAGCACTTGGAAGGTAGAGACAGGAGGATTGCTGAGTTCGAGGCTTGCCTGGACTACATAGTGAGCTCAGAGCCAGCCTGAACTACAAAGCGAGACCCTGTCTCAAAAAAAAAAAAAAAAATTAGCACACAGTGTTTGTTAAGTGATTGAAAAAAATTGTTTGGAAGAATTCACATGAAATAAGATAATTTGAAAAAACAGTATTTCAGAATAATAACATAAAATTTGATATATATATACCAACATATGAAAATGTTGAAGTGTATGGCTGGAGATTTAGCTTAGAGGTTCCAGCACCTGCCTCACAAGCGCAAGGCCCTGAGTTTGATCCCAGTAACCACATACAATGCTGGGCATTGACTCACGCCCACCAGCAATCAATACCACATACCACAGTGCTGGACGTAGTGGCTCACGCCTGTAATCCCAGCAGTCGGGAATCAGAGACAAGATTGTGGAGTTCTAGGCTTGCCTGGGCTACATAGTGAGCTGAGTGCCAGCCTGAACTACAAAGCAAGACCCTGTCTCAAAAAAAAAAAAAAAATGTTGGAGTGTAACAATTAGGTTAGTTTTTAATGATCATTAGGTTCTTTTAGTGCTGTTGAGATTATAGATTTTCTTAATAGTGTTTCATTTACTCTGAAGGAAAGGCAGTTGAGTAAATGATGAAAAGATGTCTGTCTGTTACTCTATATTTTGTGACATTTTGAAATAACAAAGTACTATACTTAGGAATTTGTTATAATAGATGTATTGCCATTCGAGATTATATTTATCCTGGAACAGAGGCACTGATTGATAGTAATTCACCAAACACATTATTCAACCATTTAAATCTTGAGTCTCATTAGTACCAGATTTACAGATTATGCTGTGTAATAAATAATATCAGTGGATAATACTTGCATGCTTTTTCCCAGTTTATTCTTTCTTCTCAATTTGTGTTCCCCATAATTTATTGCTAAAGAAATTGACTTTAATTCCTTTAATACTACACACAAAATTTAATATGTGGGTTATAGGAAAAATCCAAGGCTTCATATTATTGAAATTTTTATAGAAATTAACTTGAAGAGGTAAAGATTTCTCTTAAGTGTCTTCATGACAGTTATTATTCACGTTATAAATAGAATTCCTAAGAAAAGCTTTTCTAAGTTCACTTTTCCGGGTATCTGCATAGATTATAATGTTTTACTATCAGTTGAATATGTGCTAAGAAATACTATCCCTTATAATAACGAATTTGCCTTTATTTTTGAACAAAATTACAAATAAAACTTTATGCTAAATTTACAACTAACATCAAATTAGTATGTAGACAGTAATTTTCTGGGCCTACAGTCATTTAAAGTTTGATTATGTTATACCCATGACTTCAATGACCCTATTCCACTGGTACAACCAGCTACATACAGTATAAAACATTTATTATTTATCCAACATCTTAAAATGTTTTTGTACTCTGAATCACTCTTCAGTCATCCCTAATGGACTAACCTTTGCATCATTGATTAATTGTTCTATCCATAACCGGTCATATACATTATTTGAGCCTCTGTTTCTTACAAAATTCTTCTGTAGCTTTCTTCTTAGACATTTTTCTGACTAGCTTCGTTTTGCAAAATGTTTATTGAGCACCTGTCATGTACACATGACAGGGCCAGGTCCTTCGGACAGAGAGGTTTAATTCACAAAGAGAGTAAGGAAGAAAATAAATATCACTTAGGATATTAGCTACGTTTTAGAATCTTTTAATTTTTATGTATTCATTTAAAATTTATCTTTTCTTAAAGCTGAGTTGCAAATAATAGATGCTTTCTCTATTTGTAACCTGAATTAAATATTTTTCACTTGCACTTTATTTTTGTCTATAGATATTCTAGAACTCTCTGATAGTCAAGAGTTTGTAATACTAATTTCCCAGTCTATCTGTGGTTTTATTTGTTTACTCGCTCAACACTTGTTTAATTAGAAGTCTATCCTGGATATAAGGATTATACCCTTTAAGCATAAACTCTTATATCTGAGCAGTAGTAATTTTCACATCCAAATGTTAGACTTCAGGGCAAATTTCAAGGGCAATTATGTCACTCTTGTGTTTTTGCTAATTCTAAGAGTACTTTAGCAAAACATGGGCAAAGTATGCCAAAGACACATTTTACCCTTGCTACACAGAGTTCTGATTTAGAACTTTAAAACAACACTGCCATAGCACAGGAATGGCATGCTTTTGAGCTCCTGGAAGCTTTTGTGCTGTGAAAGGTGATAGTTGACTTTGTGGTTTGCTACACAGAATATGTTTTAAAAAAAAATCCCTAAGCTTTGTCTTAATCTTACTGTTTACTTGTTTTAAAATCCCACCATTTTCATACCCATTTTCTTTGCAGAGCTAAAAATGACAGGTTGAATAGGTTCCACGATCTATTGCCATTTTCTTAAGTGCAGAAATAAGTCATCACAGGACCCACACACAGAAGAAAAAGAATCATACAAAAACTAAAGCAAAAATTAATAAACAAAACAACCTTTAGAAGAATATTTTATTCCATATTTGTTTAAAACACCTTCCCCCAAACACAAAAAAAGTGATGTGATATACACATCATTTCATAAAGTTAGTAGGAATACTCACTGGAAAGTTGTAGTGTCAGGAGGGTTTTCCATGATATAGTTATAGATAAACTTACATATAAGACTTTTTAAAGGGGGCTTTTGTTTATTAACATATGTAATACATGATGTTTACACTCCTTGCGGGAAATTGGTACAAGTTATATAACACACATTAATTCCTTTTTTCATGTCCTTTCCCTTCCCTCTATCCATCTCTTGGCCATTCCCCATAGGCATCTTACTTTGTCTTGTCTTTTATTTGGCTCCTTATTTTTACTCTAGGTTTCTCATACAAAAGAAACAATGTGATATGTAACCTTGTGTATACAAGGCATGTTTAAATTTATTTTTATTTTATTTATTCATTCATTCATTTAGAAACAGGGTCTTGCTTTGTAATTCAGGCATAACTCACTATGTAGCCCAGGCAAGCCTCAAACTCACAGCAATCCTCCTGCTTCTGCCTCTAGAGTGCTGGAATTACAGGCATGAGTTACCATGCCCAGCATTGTGGTGTGTGGTTACTGGGGATGGTACTCAGAACCTTGCACATGCCAGCCAAACGCTGGAACCAATTAGCTAAATCTCTGACCCTGTACAAGGCATTTTTAAATATTCAAATTCCTCTGAAATAGGAAAAATTATAGAAGATCAAGTACTTGGAAGGATTTTTGAGGAGAAAGACTTATCATTTTAGTTGTTAGGACAGTAACTAGATAGCTAAGTACATCAGAAGTGCCTTTTGGCAGATAGGTACTTTATGCTAAGATAGAGAGTTTTTGGTCCAGTGTTTTTTTTCTCCATAGTTGGGTCCAAATCACAGCAGATAATAATTTTTTTCCCATTTTGATTTGTATATTTACTTAATAAAGCTTTTACTAATGTAACAGACAGTTTGTAAAGGACTGGGTTCACAGATATGAGCAAGATATTCAAGATCCTTGCCTCACATCCCATAAATTCCAGTGACAGCCCACCAAATGGTCAGATGAAAGAGGCCCTGGGAAAGCCTCACCAGGTTAAGCCAGACATGCAATGTTGGCATTTTGATACAAGGGTACAAGAACATATAGAACAGCTCTTGCAGTTTCCCAGTGTAAGCAAGAACCAAGTAGAACTGGTAAAAATGAAGGTATTAACGATGTATTTTTCAGATTCCTATCTCATGTCAGGAATAGCACAGGTCTCTAGGATAGTGTTTAGCAGTGTGATTCTTGGAGTACCTAACTACCAGGGTTCCCAGGGAATTAGGTATGAACAAGCAGTGGGTCAGTTTTGTTCAAATTAATTTTACCTTTAACTTGGACAGTTGGCTTTGGCATATGAGCTTTCATGTTATTTGCATTAATGTTAAATTTGCATTTGTTGTTCCTTGCTTAAATTAGTTATACCTTAGTTCCTCAAAGTTAATTATGGCTCAAATGTGGTTCATGGAAGCATAAAAGTGACAAAGAATATACTGTAATAAATGCAGCAAACTAGTATAACATATTTCAAACTTATTCAAAGTTAAGACAGATGACTCAAGAACTCTAGGGCTAGTACAGAAGATGACAAAGCACTTAACTCTAAATGTGGTGATTTCATACAGTTACCATAAAAGGAAAGTTGATTAAGAAGTGAATATATGGCCAAATGTGGTGGCTCATGCCTGTAATCCCAGCACTCAGGAGGCAGAGGCAGGAGGACTGCTGAGTTTGAAGCTTGCCTGGGCTACATGGTGAGCTCAGGGCCAGCCTGAACTAAAAAGTTAGACCCTGTCCCAAAAAAAAAAACAAAAAGGTGAATATATGAAGATTTATTGTAAAAGTCTGTTTACTCCTAGTGCCAGTGTTTCTGTTAGGTCACTACATAAAAGGACAAAGCCATTCACAGTTTTTTCTTCATTGTTAAGTAAAGCCTAATGATGTACCTCTCTGTTAAATCAGAGAGAAATGATACCACTTTTTAAAATATTGTACAAGTAAGAGCAGAGAAGAAATAAACATCAGAACGGAAATTGTTTTTAAGTGTGCTCCTTATGGTAAAACTCTACGTAAACCCTGCTATTTCCAAGAAACTTGTAAAATCAGCCACAAGGTTAGCAAAATGTTAATTTTACACTTACCTAACATGCATGAGTCCCAGATTTCAATCCTAAAGCATGGAGATTCACTGCTGAATTCTACAAGACCCTCAAGGAGGTTTTACCACAGTATTTCTCAAACTCTTTAATGAAGTTGAATGAAAGAGGAGTACTTCCAAGTTCATTCCTGGAAGCCACCATTACTCTGTTTCCAGAACAAGTAAGGGACCCAACTAAAAAAAAAACTACAGGGCCAGCAATTTAGCTCAATGGTTCCAGCATCTGCCTCGCAAATGCAAAGTCTTGAATTCTATCCCCAGTAACCACATATAACAATACCGGGCATGATGGCTCACACCCACCAACAACAGGTACCACATACCACAATGCCAGGCGTGCTGTCTCATGCTTGTAATCCCAGCACTTGGGAGGCAGAGGTAGTAGGATTGCTGAGTTCATGGTTTGCCTGAGCTACATAGTGAGCTCAGGGGCAGCCTGAACTACAAAGCAAGACCCTGTTTCAAAAAAGAAAAGTAAAAAAAACTACAGGCATAAAAAAGTACAGACACAAAAATTCTCAATAAGATATTGGAAAATAAATAACAAATCATCAAAAGATCGTGACCAAGTAGATTTCATCCCAGTGATAAAAGGGTGAGTCAGCATGCACAAATCAGGAAATATATATACCACATAACGGCAGCAAGGACAAAAATCACACAATCATCTCAGTACATGAAGAAAAAGCATTTGACAAAATACCAATACCCATTAAAAACCTAAAAAGATATAGAAAGACTTTACCTCAATCTGATAAAACAGGTGGAACACCTGATAGCAACCAGGATATTAAGTATGAATAAACTAAAATCTTTCCCTCCACATTCAGAAACACAAAGAGGATGTCCACTATCACCACTCCTACTCAGTATAATACTGGAACATTAGCCAGAGCAATCAGGCAACAACAAAAAAATAAAAATAAAAAGGTTATATACATAGTAAAGGAAAACATTAGATTATAATAATTTGCAGATGACATGATCCTAAAAGACCCAAAATTGTTCTCCAAAAGTCTTACAGAATTATTAACTAAATTCAGCAATGTAGCAGGACACAAATCAAGACACAAAAATGAATGGTATTCTTGTACACCAATAATGAACTCACTGAGAAAATAATTAGGAAACAATGCCATTTTTGATATCTTCACAAAAAATTAAATTCTTAGGAATTAAACTTACCAAGAAGGTAAAAGACCTCTATAGAACATTATAAAACAAAATCAAAGAGAATATCAGAAAATGGAAAGATCTGTATACCTCGATAGGTAAACCAATATTGGCAAAATGCTTATATTATCACAACCAGTATGTAGATTTATTGCAGTTCCAATCAAAATACCAGTAGCATGCCTCACAGAATTAGAAAAAAAACAGTCCTAAAATTTAAGAGTCCCAAAAGAGCAAAAGCAATCCTGAGTAACAAGCAAAGCAGGAGGCATCACAATCCTGGATTTCAAATTCTATTACAAAGCTGTGGTAATTAAAAACAGCATGCTGCTGACAAAAAACTCACACGGTTCAGTGGAATAGAGCAGAGGATACAGGAACAACCCCCGGAATGTTCAGTCACCTGATTTTTGACAAAGGGGGCCAAATTCATACACTGGAGGACAGATAGCCTCTTTAGCAAATTGTTCTGGAAAAACTAGGATTACATCAAATTAAGGTGCTTTTAAGTGGCAAAGAAAACAACAGAGTGAATAGTCATTCCACAAATTGGGGAGGGGGTGGATTTTGCCAGCTACACCTCAGACAGAGGACTAATATCTAGGATATATAAAGAATTCTTACAGCTTAATAACAAAAAGGAATTATTCCAATAAAAAACTGCTCAAAATCCTAACAGTGAAGACGCTCATGTAAAGATGCTCAGCCTCATTAGTCATGAGCAAATATAAATCAAAACCATAAAAAGATACCACTTTATATACCTACTATGGTAAGTAGAATCAAAAAATCCACAAATGTGAAAAATTTATGAAGAAATATGAAACTTCAGGACCAGAGATTTAGTTCAGTGGTTCCATCATCTGCCTAGCAAGGGCAGAGTCCCTGGTTCCATCCCAGGTACCCACATACAACAGTACCAGGCACACGGTGACTCACACCCACCAGCAATCAGTAACACATACCACAATTCCATGCGTGGTGGCTCATGCCTGTAATCCCAGCACTCAGGAGGCAGAGTTAGGAGGATTGCTGAGTTTGAACCTTGCCTGGGCTACCTAGTGAGCTCAGGACCAGCCTGAACTACAAAGCGAGACCCTATCAAAGAAAAAAAAAAGAAAAAAGAAAGAAATATGAAACTTCAGTAATTACTAATGAGAACGTAAAATAGTAAAAGAGCTTTGAAAAATAATCTTGCACTGGCAGCTACCCAGTTGATTAAATGTAGTGTTATCATATGATCCAGCTATTCCACTCCAAGTTGTATAACCAAGAGAAATGAAATCATATAGCCAGGCAAAAGTTTATACATGAATGTTTATAGTAGTGGGTTTTTTTCTTAATAGCCCAAAGATAGAAACAAATAACATGACCACCACTAGACAAATGTATAAAAAAGAAACATGGTCTATAGATACAATGAAATATTTTTTGGTTATAGAAAGGAATAAAGTTTTAATACCTGCTACATCACTAGGTATGGTGAGGATGCCTATCATCCCAGCATACCTGAACTACATAGCCAGACCTTTTCTTAAAAAACAAACTAAAGCAAAAACTAATACATGTCACCTCATGGATAAGTTTTGAATACGTAACGCTAATTGAGATAAGCCACTTAGAAATATGATCTTACACATTTGAAAGTCCAGATCTTTCTCAAAGAGGAAGGGCATTGTGAGATGGAGGGAGGGGAAGGATACAGGATTGAAAAAGGAGCTGGGATGTGTTACATAGCCACACAAGGAATGCAAATATTATGTACTTCAAACATGTATGTAAAAATAAAAGGAAAAGCATCAGTCAAGAGATAGAGGAGGGAAGGGGAAAGGAGATGAAAAAAGAATTTAAGATGTATTATATTCATGTATCAACTTCCTACAAAGAATGTAAATGTTATGTACTACACACATGTACTAATAAACTAAAATTCATAAAACACTAGTGTACTAGTAGCTTAAAGATGAGGTAAGTAGTAGTGGGAGAATTGGGAGGATAAGAAGGTTGATAGCCTAAAGTGTTATCTGATTTTATCAGTTGAAGTAAGTGTTTTAAAATTGATGATGATGGTGGCATGTATCTGTGAATATATGAAAAAGCATTGAAATATTCATTTTAAAAAGATAGATAGGGCTGGAGGTTTCGCTCAGTGGTTCCGGTGCCTGCCTCGTAAGCGCAAGGTCCTGAGTTCAATCCCCAGAAACCACATACAATGCTGGGCATGAAGACTCATGCCCACCAGCCATCAATACCAAATACCACAGTGCTGGGCGTGGTGGCTCATACCTGTATTCCCAGCACTTGAGAGGCAGAGACAGGAGGATTGCTGAGTTCGAGGCTTGCCTGGGCTCCATAGTGAGTGCAGAGCCAGCCTGAACTACAAAGCGAGACCCTGTCTCAAAACAAAAAAAAAAATAGTATGGTATAAGAAAGCTTTATTTAAAAACTATATGTTCATCTTGGCATAGTGATGCACATGAAGACTCACCTCAAATTGAAGGCCAGTCTAGAATACATAATTATTTCAAGGGTAGCCTGAACTATGTAGCACGACCCTGTCTCAAAAAAAAAAAAAAACTAAGGCAGATAAGATTGCACAGCTATGTCAAAGTCAGAATGTACATTTACTTGCTTTGCATACATCACAATTCCTTGTAAAACTAAGGTGCAATTACATTGAAGAATCATGGGATAAACAGAATCATTGTTCATACCAAGATTATAGTTACGATGTATTCATTTGAAGAGTAGACATTCCTAGATTCCCAAATATCACATTCACTTGAGTAGAATAAGAAATTTTGTCATAGCTGTCTAGTTTTGTGCACAGAATAACGCTTACTGTTGGAAATATATATGTGTATATATATATCCTTTGTTTACATTTGTTGCTCTTAGAATGCCTGCTGATGGATTATTTTATCCAAGCTGACACCTCAGAGAAGTTAATAACTGTCAGAAATGAAACTAATGTAAGGAGATTTGTGACTCAATATTGGCATTACAATTCAACACACCTGTTCAGAGCCAGCCCTTCAGTTTTTTTCCATTTTGCCCGAGGTGGAGACTTCTTTGTGGATTACAGTAACACTTTTTGACAAGTTTAGACTGGGTGGAGCTGCCATGTAATGACAGGACACAATTAATGATATCTCAGTAATGCATTCTTTCCTGATTTGGGCTGTCACCAATTTTTACTGTAAAAGCATTTGTTGTTAAATGGCTAGCCCAACCTGTCCACTTTTTGTTTTTATTAACACTAATGCCTACCAAAGTATATTTACTTTTCTAGTTATGAAATAGTAACTGACTTGGGGTTGATAGATCTAGTTATCATATTTTAACTTGTGTACCTTTGTTATAAAAGTAGCTATCTTAATGTTCTCTAAAGAAAAATTAAGATTAAAATCTACTTCTAAAATCTAGTTATATGCCTCTTGAGACCCACTCAATGTTATAAACCTTCCAGACAGAGTTTCTGTTAAGGAAGACATTTTCTTAATATATAAATACTTTTAAAAGAACCAAGAAACTTTTCTTGTCTTAAATATTGTTCATGAGCCTATATCCCTTTCTTGAAGACATTCATGAATTTTTCTTTCCCATGGGTACTTAAATGACCTCATTTGTGAGAAAGAATT
>PVIC010030063.1:0-22141 GCA_004025085.1 Thryonomys swinderianus
AGAAAGAAAATATGTATATAGGGGTCAGGGTTATAGGATGGGTAGGGGAATGGGAAAAAATGAAATTAACTCATGTTATATACTGGTACAAATTCCCAATGTTGAGTGTGATCATGATGTGTATATAAAATGTACCAGTAAAGAATTCAAATAAAAGAAAAATTGCATAATACTAATATACTATATCAAACTATTTTACTTAGTTATTTCATTCAAACAACTTAAGTTACATACAGTACGTGATCTTTTACCTGAAAAAATGAATATACTCTATTAAGAATTCTAGACCACTGGGCATGGCGGCTCATGCCTATAATCCCAGCATTCAGGAGGCAGAGACAGGAGGACTGCTGAGTTGGAGGCTTGCTTGGACTACACAGTGAGCTCAGGGCCAGCCTGAACTACAAAGTGAAACCCTGTCTCAAAAAAAAAAAAAAAAAAAAAAAGAATTCTAGACCAACTCTAAGAACCAGAGCCTCTTCCATTCTAAGGGGCTCACACAGCTATCAAATTGCTTAATAGGGGTTTTTCTAAAAAAAAGTTTTCTGTTAATAAAAACTTTTCAGGATATTTTACATATTGGTCAAAAGAATATTACCTAATAATTTTCTTAAATGTCATCTGTTAGCATTTCAAATAGGAAAAATTACAAAAGTCACATTCTTCATCATATGGTAAATTTTGGTAGGACTCTAAAAGTTAAGAATTCACAAGTGCAATTAAACCAAGCTAGTGCCATTAAGAGGTAAGGTGCAACTCAAAATTCTAATCACTAGAAACTAGAATCCAGTGTCACTGAAGGTTAAGATGATAGAGAATGATGCGGCTGTGTCCCCAGAGACCAGCACACATCATGTGCATCAATATCTACCTCACTGCAGCTAACCACCCTGGGAAGGGACTTTGATTCCCCATATATCATTAGATCTGCAATAAAACTTTTCAAGTGACCCCCTACTGCTGAAATGCAGTGTTTACCAGGCAAACGCTGAGAAAACTGCTCCATCAAGTCTCTACAGACACAGATCACAGCCACTATCCAGAACTGTGCACTCAGAGTTGGAAGAGCCCTACTTCCTTCAAGATCTATGAAAATAAACTGCTCCAGTGTATAAACCACATGATAAAGAGCCTTCCGGAACTCACCTGGGACGTTGAGATCTCTCTTTGTGATGAGCTTCCGCCTTCTTCGGGTTCAGACATTAAATTAGGGCCAGATGTCAAAGACTGTGTGTCTTTAGAAGTGGCAGCCAGGTCTTGGGAGAGAGATGCGAAGGGCGGTGTAGGGGAGGGTAACCTCGCCACACCTTCTCCTGGCACAGCCTCTCCCTGACTGGGCAAACCGGAAACAAGCTGGCTGGTATCTGGCTTTAGGTCAGGGAGGCTGACTGAATTGTTCTCAGTTGTTGTAACACCTTCAACACTTCCGTTATACTTCCAACCAGGATCCATCTAAATAAGAAACATCCTTTTAAATGTGACATGCTGTTAACTTTAATGTGAAAGTCTGTTAAATGTAATTTTCTTTTTAAAATGTATTTAATAATATTTTATTTATGTGCCCATTTTGCTGTTCTTGGGATCAAACTCAAGGCCTTTATACCTACTAGGTGAGTGTTCTACCACTGACTTATACCCTCAATCCCCCTTCTTAAGATTTTAAAACTATAAAAATAATACATTTTCATCCTGGACCTGGAGACAGTCATGTTGAGCAAAATAAGCCGTGCTCTGAAAGGCATACATCGTATATTCTCCCTAATATGTGGACTCAAAGAAAGATGACAACTAGAAGGGAGACTATTAGACAAGAGAAAAGAAACAGGAAAAAGAGGTGTGTGTAAGGGTGAGTAAAGGGGGAGCACAATGGATAGGATCAAAATATACAAATTGAAACCTCTTCCCCCAAAATTTGAAGCTAAAGTGCAAGATGAGGCCAGAGGAAGGATAAAAGGGAAAACAATAAAGTGTGTTATGTGCATATAGGAATATGACAAAATTAATCCAATTAAAAACCAACCAATTAAAAATGAGTAAAAGTAGACCCATAAAAAAACCTCCTACAAAAAAAAAAAACCTCCTACAGTAAAAAACTATGGCTAAAAATTTAAGAGTACATTCCTTCATACCAATAAATACACAGTAACATAGTGGGAAGAATAGGCACGCTAACAAAAACATTATAATACACAAACTTCTGAAACTTGCTTCGCCTGTTTACATCACCCCAGGTGAATCAACACAGAACTCTACGCCAATCCTTTTCTTTCTGATTATTATCCATAGTGTGCATATCAATACGTTATTGAGGTACATTCAAAACTGTTTCGCTTTCTGACATTAAAACAAATCCAAGTTATAAATGGAACTTTATATAGTCCCAATTCTCAAAGATTTCCTGGATGAAGGGTTTAATTATATAAATATTTTCTTAAAAACAAATGTAGCTATACAGTCCTAAAATAATGTATAAGAACTGCTGTTGCTTTGCATTCTCACCAACACTAGATATTTCCAGCATTTTAAGTCTCTATCAGTCTGATGGGTGAAAGTTGTATGCCTCATTCTTGCTCTAATGAGGCTAAACATGCTTTTGTGTGTTTTATGTTATCAGCCATTTAAATCCTCTTTTCCTTAAATTGGCCAGTCTTTTCTATATCCATTTTCTAGTGATATATAACTCCCCTACCAATTTATGGAAATATTTTATAGTTTACCGATTTTTAACCCTTTATCTATAATAAATTTTGCTAACATAGTCATGAATCTATCAATTATCTTGACTCTAAATTTACTCTCTATGTTGTCAAATATGCTATACTTCCCAATATACTAGTGGGGGGTAGGGGTCCTGGCTACTTTAGGAAGGTTTCCCTCATCTCAAATACTCTAATTTTTCAATTCATGTTTTTTTTCTTGTAGATTTTAAAGATTATACTTTACCAGAAATTATACAAATTAGAGTAATCTTAAAACTACTTTGGTTATTTTACATAATTCAGATTATTAAGTTATAAGTGTGGTACTGCTTCATAATCAGGAAAAATGCTGTAATATTCCATATCATTTGAAATCCCAATAGACCTATAAATATATGTGTTCTAATATGATAATTTAATTATAAGATAATTATAAGATAGTTTCATTAATAAGATAATTATATTCAAACATATTAAGTTCTGAAGTGGGAACTTAAAGAAGAAATTTATTTATAAGCTCTTGAAAATATTTAGGTCAAGACATATGAAACTGCTGATTTGTAGGCCCAAAACAGCTGACTACTGGCAATTTCATATTGTTCAACCTAATACTTTGCAGAAGTTATATCTAAAAGAAAAAAAATTTTTTTTTTTGAGACAGGGTCTCACTTTGTAGTTCAGGCTGGTCCTGAGCTTACTATGTAATCCTAGGCAAGCCTCGAACTCAGCAATCCTCTTGCCTCTGCCTCCTTAGTGCTAGGATTACAGGAGTGAGCCAGCATGCCCAGCTGAAAAAATTTTAAGTATGACACTAAAAATCATTCAGCTTTACAACATATCTTCTTCACTCTTTAACATGTACTCGCCCTCCTTTCACTGTATTTAATCATTACTATTACTGTAAATTTCTTTTGGCTCTAAATTGACATTCATATAAAAGTACTTTCTAGGGCTGGAGGATTAGCTCAGTAGTTCCGGCACCTGCCTCGCAAGCACAAGGTCCTGAGTTCAATCCCCGGTGACCACATACAATGCTGGGCGTGGAGACTCATGCCCACCAGCAATCAATACCACATACCACAGTGCTGGGAGTGGTGGCTCACGCCTGTCATCTCAGCACTCGGGAGGCAGAGACAGGAGGATTGCTGAGTTCAAGGCTTGCCTAGACTACATAGTGAGCTCAGAGCCAGCCTGAACTACAAAGCGAGAACCCATCTCAAAAAAAAAGTACTTTCTATTTGTTATACATATTTCACATACCAAAGACACACAAATCCCTCAACTTTTTGCCCTTTAGAACAGACCATGTGAATGGAGTGCATGTTTACCGTATAGCATCTGGGGAGTGGTGAGATTCCCCTTGACTGAGTGCCAAAAGGTCTCGGTGTGACCACAGATGTTAACCTGACCGTATCAGTTTTCTGGTAACTTCTGGGGAGAGAAGCTGAAATTCGAGTCGGCTCCATCTGTGTACTCAGTGAATGTTGAGAAGACAAAGAGGCTGGGCGTTGTTGTTCTTCCATGACACTTTTAGAAGGAAGCTGCACTTCAGCTGCTACATTGTCCTGTACTTTTTTTATGAGAGTCATAGACTCTTCATCAGGAATTTCAGTAGGGTAAGTTGTTCCCTTCTCGTCCATTCTCTCACTGTGGTAACTGGCTTCTGCCAGAGTCAGGCTAGCAGGTAGCTCGTCATTCAACAGATCATCAGAAGAGTATATTCTCCTCCTAGATGTAATGGCAGACGTTGGCTCTCGGGATTCCCTTAGCAGAGAGAAGCACAGTATCACCACAAAGTTATGTATTTGACACCGAAAGTAGACAGACAGTAACTCATACTTAAGATAAAGACTACTGACAACACAATACTATTCATAATAACACTAAAAGAGTATGATCGAAGACATTTTTAAAGCCACAAGTAAGAAAGCTTGTAAAAATTAGATTTTTTATATTAAAGATGTTCTCAAATATTTATTTGGTTATTATTTTTAATTCATAGAAAGATCTTACTAATGCTGAAATTTTTTTTTAAATTGAATTCTTTATTGGTACAATTTATATACATCTCAAAATCACATTAATGCTGAAATTTTAACAAGAGGTTATTTAAAAAACTTTATCCACGAGTTTTCAAGTCTTATGACAACACTATAAATGACTAATCTGAGTTGTCCATAGATAGATTCATTTAATAACATTATGAGTTTTTAATTCTATATAAAATGTATAATATACTAGTAAAAATAAAGGAGCACAAAAGGCTTAAGCTTTTTATGAAGATGAGGTCAATATATGGCTTTGTGCAGCTTGAAGGAACAACCATGGACAATCAGTATAAACTAAAAATCACTATTCATATTTACCAAGCTGAAGAAACACCTTCATCTAACATTTAATAAGAGTAAGGACGACGTACTTCTCAGACTATGCTGCAGTTAAGTGAAAGAATGCTGTTTATCACTGACTTTTCAAACACAAAGGAGTTTTGTTTAATTTTATGTGACAACCTATTTCCTTTTTGACATTATTCCTGATGCATATTTACCTTCTCCTTGACCTATAAATATGTTAAGGTTTCACACAGTAACTGCTTTACAGGAAAGTTTAAATTTGCCCTTTATTCTTCCACATTGCAATGCAAAAAGTAAATTAAAAAAAGCCCAAGCATTTGTGCTTATATAATACAGACTTGCTTTAAAAGGTAACTTAATGTTCCTCCACTAACTCACACAAAAATTGTATTTCACACAACTTAATGAAAGTGAGAGCTGATTTTATTTGCTCATTCCATTCCTAAATTCGTTCTAAAAAGGTAAAAAGTAGCACCTTTTCTGTATCAAACACAGCCAACCCATTTTTTTATGTGTCAATGTACAATGTGAAACAAAAACATACTACCTGTGTTGAGCACTCATTTCTTTTACTTATCCAAGTCACTATTTCAATGCTACTCTGTTTTTTAACACTTCATGAAAAATCCTGACTGTTTCTGCATATTTGATTAAAGTTTAAACTTAGCGACCCACATAGAACCACCCTTACACAAAACCTCCATTTCTGACTCCAGGCGCTCTGAGCATAAGATGCAATCGGCCTCATTACCTGTCCTGCAGCATTTCCTTAAACGTCTTGGAGCTTCTCTCAGACTTCTCCAGCACCTGCTTTTCAATTTCTTCCCTCTCTTCTTTTTTCTTCTGCAAGTCTGAAGTATAACTTCTCCGACGATCCTTCCATTTCGCAAGGTCCTAACAAAAATCACATCAGCACGGTCATACCTAAATCCCTACACACCTTTTCTAGCAGCAAGAGTGTAGCAGAGTATCCTGTTACACTTCTGAAACTATTCGCTCCCGCCTGGGCCAAGGTGCCCTAATTCTGCTTTTTATAGCCAGCGTTTCTGTACTGAGCCTTTATCTTGTGTGTCCGCCTCACAAAGCTGACCTAATACAATAGATCCCAGTTTTGTTTTCTCAGAAAGTGTTGCCTTGCTGTCTGTTTCATAAAGAATACTAAATACTTGTAATTAGGTGCTGGGTTAAACTGATCAGGAATTGTTTCAAGTTCAGTTTCATCTCTCTCCAAAAACCAGGCTGTTATGTGAAAAGACATGTTCACTAGTGGGAAGAAAACAGAGGTTAGAATAGTAACAGTTCAGGTTAATGCATGTTTAGTGGCACTTAACAGACATAAGTTCAACTGCTGTAAACACACAAAGGAGTAAGTCTCAGACATGGTTCCCTTCAAAGAGCTCTGAGTTTGCAAGGAGAGACAGACATGTGAATAAAATTTAGGAATGAGCAAGACAGAATTGCTTGGAAGAGCAAAGGTCCTCAAGAGAGAGGGAATTTGCAGGGCCTTGCTGAGGAGCTGAGCCTTCGATACATGATTTGAAAAGGGGCAAACTACTCCGATGTTAAGGCAACATGGAGAATGACGCAGCACCAATGGGTTCAGCACCAACTTCCCATGACCCCTGAAACTTTCAGCGAGATTTCTCTGAGTAACTCAGGACTATCAGTCTAATTCAGATTTTCAATTACCCTTAGCGACTTAGAGGAGTTCTGACACCCAGGGTTTAAGACAGTTTGAAAAGTACAGACTTTTCTATGTCTCCAAATCCTAAATGCCACACTGAAGAGATCAACATGCATCGCAGTCCAAAGAGGGGTACATCTGAGGTCTTGGACTGAAGGAAACCTCCCCCTCATAGCATGCAAAGTAAGTCTGAGAGCAGACGGGGCCACTCCTGCTTTTCACACAGCCTGAAATCAATAGGAACTATTCCCAGAAAGAAGAAAAGCAGTGTGGGATTTAGTTCTTGAAGATATGTGGTATGAATTTTCACCTGATTTAACCTAATGAATAACCCCTCAATATTTATTATTTTCATACCCAAAATATTTGCCATGGAGTTTAACAAGGTGCACTGAATTACTTACAGATTCTAGACAATTAAATTGAGTTCCTAATGAAAGCAGTATCAGAATCTAGAAATATAGCCAAGTCAGGGGTTTCAACTTCACTGTGTATAGACTTAACATCTTTGAAAATTAAGATTTATTATCTCTGGGCCTTTTGTTCATGCCACAACTGACTCTTACTACAACGCTGTACTCAAATTTTGGAGAGTTTTGCTATATATAGTTTGTCAATGGCAATTCTTTAGAGCCCTTCAGTTTTTAACAATTATTTTTAGAAGGTTAAATTTTCTTCTTTAGGATCAAAACTAAAAAGTAAGTCTATATATAAGCGCTTGAATGTTGAAATATTACTCTGGATTTTATTTCTTCACATTCTCCTCAATTAATCTGAAGAACCCACCTCATCTAGTCTGAGCTAGACCTCTCCTCATCTACAATCCCATATTTAAACAAGATCTTTCTCTATCAACAGCATACTTAACAGTAATATCCCAACTCTACCACCAAAGCAAGTAACAATGAAGCATTAGTACTCTGCAGAAAATCTCATTTTTTTGAAAGCTCAGGAAACATTAGAAGATCAACATTCTTTTATATTTTTCACAATGGTCTTTCAAACGTACAATTTTAATAGGCCTGAGTGTTTGGTCACATTTTCTACAGAACCAAATAGTCGAATAGCAATTGTTTCTGGAGTATAGTAACTTGAAGAGAAACAAAGAAAAGCCCAACAAATATACTCTCCCCTGACAGAACTGGAGAATACTCACATCTTGCCATTTCTGGTCTTGTTCTTTTAATTGAGATTTTATTTTCTGCATCTCTTCATAACGCAGCTGACGTAGGTGCTGAATATCCTCTGGGCTGACATCACTCATGGACTTATTCCTATGGCAAGAAAACCATGGTCAGCAAGGTCTGCTTGACCACCTTGAAGGGCAAAAGGAAGGCTGGGCTTATACTTGGAAATTCCACCTAAATTTCTGATGTGCTGCCCAGACACTCCAGTGATAGTATCACAGAAACAGCACTACAGATAGATGGTGTTTTTCCAAAACGCAGAAACAAGAGCCTGCTACTCAAGACAGGCATAAAATTTTTTCTAACAAAATAGTAAAAGGAAAGAAATAATCCAATGGTCAGGTTTGGAGAATCAATGCTTACAGATGCTTCTTTGGGGAAAAAATTATTATCAGGCACTAAAAAATACCTGTATTGATTTTGCTATCTCCCCCAAAGGTAAACTATTAAGGTTTGGCTGCCTTTTCTGGGCACTTACTAAATAATTTAGTGATTACCTGATATTTTCTCCTCAAATTCAATACCATGAGTAGATGTGCTGCTGCTTTTCAAAGATTCTATAAGATCTCTCCTGCCCCTGCACTAGACTTGTTCTCGAAGGACACAGGCAGTTTCCAAACAGCCTGTTAGAACCTCCCTGACCACCTTCATGGGGACCAAGGCAGTCTTCCTGGATTCACCTCATAGCTCCCCCCAGGAGCTGAGGTCTAACCCTCTACACACACCCACACTGGAGTTGAAGCAAAGAACTTCACACTGAGCTACATACCTAGGCCTTTTTTTTTTTTTCTTTTTGAGACAAGATCTTAAGAAGTCACCAAATTTCCTGTATTGTGCTGAGCTTGAAACCCTCCTGTCCAAGGGTCCGAGGGTGCTAAGACTGCTGGACTGCAGCAGAGAACAATGAACAGTGTGGCAGACCAACAGAGGCAGTAATGGTGTCTGCATGTAAGAGAGAAGGTCAGACCACATCAAGGAGAAGGGGAGATGAGGACCCTCCATTCTCCACCTTTGAAAGGAAGGGACCAAGTCTGAATATTGAAGATCAGGGAGGAATAAGAGAGACAGAAAGTGTGTGAGGATGAGGTACTTCCAATGCTCTTTCTTATAGATCCATCCTATTGCTCTTTGGAGTTTATCATAACTGACATGTTATTAGTTATTTATGTAACTTGCTTTATCTTCCCCCACACAATTCTGCCATTTCTTTTCCTTCATAAAGGAAACTCAGTCTTGTGTAGCTCCGGAATTCAATTACAACTTCCCAGAGAAGGACTCTGAAGACTACAGCTTTGCATCTGCCTCTCCTTTCACTCATTTCAACCTGACCACTAAATAAACGTATCTGCCTGGATATCCCCTAGGCATCCCAACCATGAAAGGGTCAGTTGAGATAATATCTGGAAAAGATTTTGTAACACTTGGTTATGGTTGATGTAGCTCAACTCACTCTTGTTCCCAATCTGCTTTTCCTCTTGTGTTCAATGGTCCTGACCCCAATCTTTCATATTTGAAACCTGAAAAGCATTTTTTCCTTTTGTGTCTCCATTCTCCTCACTCTCAGTTAGTTATCAAGTCTTCTCATTCAGTGTCTTTCTTTCCACCTCTATCACCAGCACCCTAGATCAGAGCAAAAAGACCTCACCAACTTCCAAAAAAGCTGCTCAACTTATTACCCAAAGAAGGTCTTGCCTCAAGCCCTCCATCTAACTCAAACAGTCCTCGCCCATGCACAAGCTTTTTCTACCCCAATACTAGGAATTGAGCCCAAGGCCTTTGCACAAGTCTACACCCGTGCAATATTTTTTAAAAAATTTTTGAAACAGGGTCCAAGTTGTTCAGGCTGGGTACCTGCTAGACTGAACTCAGACAGTTACATACAGCAACTGTGGATTATTCAGTCTCCATTTGGGAGTCTATCAGGTGTCTCAACCATACATACCACACACTTACAATATGATTTCTCACCCTACAACCTGCTCATCTCCTTCCTGTCTTCTCCATCTCGGTAAAATAAGCTGACTTTCCATAGTATAGGTTGAAATTTTTGGAGTCATCCCAGAGTCCTCTCTTTCTCTCATTTTACTCTCCCCTTTAAATGTATGTATGATACAAGCACATGTCTCCTTCTCCACTATGCCAGTTACTACCCTGATCCAAGCCAACACATTTCCCATCCGAGGACAACGATCTCCCTGCTTCCATCTTGCTGGTCAGCAGTGTATTAACACAGCAGCCAGAGACCTGCCCGAGTCCCAAGCAGAGCTCAGCATGCCCCAGCTTCCTCATCTCACTCAAGTTAAAAGGAGGTTCTTGCACAACCTGCATGTCCAGTGTGAACTGGCTCCTGCCAGTCTCCCCACACTCATCTCCACCGCGCTGCTCCTCGCTTTCCTTCCTTGGTTCTACCGGGACCTCTTGCTCTTCCACCTGCCCAGCATGTTCTCCACCAAATGTCCACCTGCTTTCTCACTCACTTTGTCTTCTGCTTCAGTGTCACTCAGTGTTTTCTTCCCTAACCACCGATCAGAAACACAGCAAGGCCCTCACTTCCGCTCACTCTATCCCTGCTCTTTCCTCCATAGCATGTACCATATCATCTGAGATGCCAGGTATCCACTACACATCACCTGCTTCACTCTGTATGCAAGATTATAAGGCAAGAACTGTCTGATTTATTTGCTGGTCTAAAATGAAGGCCCGCCCAGGGTCAGTGCTTCTAATGGATCCATCTTCTAGCTAGATAATATTGATACTAAACTAATGGTCTACCTAGATAGTATTCTACCACTTGGATAAGATCTTCCCTGCTCTTCCCTACCTAAAATGCCCTGTCCCCTTGTCAACTGTTCAGTGCTTTAGCTCTAGTTCCTTCATGTTACTTAACACCAGGCTTCACATTCCATAGGATGCGGTGTGTAGGCCCAGCTTATCTCCCTCACACGCCATGTATTTCTTGGCAGGAAAACACACTAACACAGCACACAGCATGCAGGAGTCACTCATTTAATATCTGTGCTAGGAATGAGGTTAACCTTCCTCATCATTTAATCAAACAAAATGCACTGAATTTGAAATGTTTCCTATTTTTTCTAGGAGACAGAATTATGTTCTCTGAAGTTTTATAAAATTATAAAGGTTTTAGTAAGGTAAGCAATAAACAGAATATATGAGTGCACATATGAAAACATGACTGTACTAATGTAATATATTGAATATATATGTACATGTATATGATTTCTGTAATTTTGAGAATATAAATGCACTGGAATCCTAGCTGCAATAATACAAGCTAATGCAACCACAGCTCACTATAAAGAAAAGAAAAAAATGTTCAGGACTGAGACATGAAGGGAATCTGGACACCCAACACAAGAGGTCATTGAAACCCCAGCAGAAAAACAGGAATGCTAATTCACACTTTAATGAATTTCCTTAGTGGAAAGCTGGGCTGTATGAAATGCCTTAGTGGAAGGCTGGGCTGTATGAACCTCTTCTACTGCTCCCTTATTCCTGTGCAGTGAAGCAGTAACACGTATCTTCCTACAGCAGTGCTTCTCAAGGGCGAGCCTGGCACCTACCTGTGCTATATTCAGTTCTTAAGGAGAAAAGATTGCGGGTGTCCTCCTGAGAGCTAACTCTTCCCTCCGCTTCACCTTCAGGAGTTAGTTGTGCTTGCTGTGCACTCCTAGAATCCCAACCGTCTGGGAGGCTAACGCAGGAAGAATAGTTCAAGCTCAGCCTAGGGAACTCACTGAGACAATGCCTCAAAACCTCTTAAAAATAAAAAAGGCCTAGCGATATAGCTCAGTGCCGAGATCCTCGATTCAATCCCAAGAACGAGAAAACAAACAGGGAGTTACCCCCAGACTATACGGATAAAATCTAGAACTTCTGGAGTCCTGAAGTCAGGTCATGAAGAATTCTTTCATCTTGCATCAGCATGAAAACCATGTTATTAAATTCCCGGGGACTCAGTCTGTGCCAAAAGCACTGCTAAGAAGCCTGTGTGGCTGATCTCTGAGCAAACCCCTAATCCAGTTCTACCACTCACGAGTTAGCATCCCTGGGAAAGTTGCAGTCTCTGTTCGTCTTTCTCCCTGGCTCTGAAATGCGGATAATACCTACCCATCTACCTCACAAATTGAAATAAACACCAGCGATAACATCAGTAAAATCATTTGGGAAAACCATGATGGAGTACATATGTCTATAAATGAAGCACCAGCCACTGGTAGATCAGTTCTTCATTCTGTGAAAATTCATCTGCCTGTTAGAACTATACCTCCTTGTGTGGAAAGATTCCAGGTTATAGCTGCATTTGGCATTTTGCCAAAAAAAAAAAAATACAGGTGTAACATTTTTCTTTTGGTTGACTAGAATTACTACAGCATTTTGGGGAAGACAACAAGAAGAAATTTGATGAAAAAGGTATAATTGTAAAATAAGAATGACTCTCTTCTCCTATTCAGATAGCCTATAGTGCTTCTGGTTTTTATTTTTCTTTTTTTTTGGCTAGTGTCATATTATCCAATTTCATAGAATCCAATTTCAGGCTTACAGGTGAATATCTCAAAAGTAAGCAATTAAAAGAACTAAACAAAGGCAAACTTTCTAAACTATGAAATCACCTGATAGCCTTACAAAGCATACAGGAATTTCAAAGTACAAAGTGAGAAGGTCCCTGGCCTGGAAAGGAGACATGAATATATTTTTTAATGAACCTCTATATGATTTTCATCAGGTGTTTAAAAATTCTGTGAAGAGTAATCAATGTTATAACCTGCGCGCAAGACTTTATAACTATCATAAACATAATACAATGAGGATTCTTTATTTATAGATTTTGTCATCTAAAGTAAGGTCTCTCAATAGCAACGCTATTGAGGCAGGAATGTTGGCTAGAGGGGAGTATCCTGTGCACTGGGCAACAGTCAGCAATATCTGGGATCTACAGAGCTGAATGTGAGTAGTACACACACACATCAGGTCATGATGACAAAAAGTGTCTCCAGGCATTACCAAATGTTTCCTGGAATGAAAAAAAATTCTGCACAAAATAAAGCACACCAACTTTCCTTGTCCTTTCTTTTTTCTGTCTTATCAATTGATAATTCTACAGATTCTTTTGGCTAAAATCTGTACATGAAATGTAAGTAGCCATAATAGTATTTGATTATACCTTCACCTTCAATCAGCACCTGTTTCCTGTTGACAATGTGCAAACTGACCGCTTAATAGCATCACAAGATTATTTCTGTACATCCTTACAACACATTTTTATCTGTCATTTATAGTGTATGCCACAAGACAACATAACTAAATTTTCAAATTTCATAGAATCATGTAGACATAAATTCATGAAGCACAAAAGCACACATGAGATACAGCCACATACAAAGCATTTACTAAAATAAACTGACAGGTGTTAAATGACAAGAAGCCAGCCCCCAGGATGGGCATGTGGCTCAGTAGCAGAGCACATGCTTAGCATGCAAAAGACCCTGGATTCAATCCCCAGCACAGACATGATAGTCAGAATTTCATAGGTTAGGAACTCAAAAGATTGCACACTTCTCTTAAAAAGAGCTCCTTATGAAAAAAAAAGCATTCATATAATAGGAGGTTATTTTCCAATTACAGAATGATGCTTTCCCAAATAAATATGCCAAGCTTGACAAGATATATTTTGTTCAGAGAAAGATCACTGAATGTAAACATGAGATGAGTTGTGAATTAAAGACCTATATGTAATTGAATTGGTATTCAATTGAATTTGTATTTTATTTTCATTACATATCAGCTTAAGGAAAGCACTGGTAACTGATAGGATACAGGGGAGTAATCAACTGGTCTAAAAAATGCTAGTTTTTAAAGAAACATTATTTTCCATTATTAGACAAGTTATGCATTATTCATCAGTCTCAATTTACAGACTACCTCGCTTTATTTGTACAGTTACCTTAGTACTAAACTACATGGGGAACAGCCTTTAAAAATCACACAATACCGCCCTATCCAAAAAACTACCTTGAAATTGTCTACAGAAAGCCTTTGCTGCTGCTCACTCTAGTTTACAAAAACTTACAGCTTTTTGAGCTTTGGTATCTCCTGTCCTCTCCTCTTTTCTCTTTCTTCTTCCCACCCCCTACTCTCTGAGATTGAACCCAAGGACTACACACTCATGAGCTACTTCCCCAGCCTTTCCAGAGGGATGGGGGCAAACGGTCTTGCTAAACTAGCCAGGTTTGGCTTGAACTTACAACTTTCCTACCTCAGCCTTCCAGAATGCTGGGACACAAGGATGCACAGCCACACCTGGCTGCTCCTTCTCTTCACTCAAGTCACATACCTTCCCTCGGCTACAGAGGAGCCCTAGTCAGTGAGGGAATTATGTATATGTACACACATATGACAATTAAGTATTTGTACTCCGGGCACTTACATTCCCTTAAAGTAGCCATTCCTGAGACCTGCTTATTTTACCAAATCATATTTAATTCACAATGGTCAAATCTTTTTAAAAGTTATCTAAGATGCCTGTAGCTGCAAAAGAAAGAGGGCAGTCCTACTGGGGAGAGAATCCAGGGCCTGATGCATGTGAAGCAAGGCTCTTATCATGGACCCTGCAAAGAGAATTTTCATCAAGTTAAAACAGTTTTCCCATGATGAAATAAGAATGAAAGTTGCTTAAGTATTATTCGCAGACTGCCTTCTTCACTTTCACAAATGAAAACAGCATTTTAAAAGTATAAGGGCAGAGGATAACGTGCCTTAACAAGATATGAAAATATGCTCGGAGGCATGTTTTAAACTCAGTGGTTGAGAAGCACTCCCAATAAGTTGTTCATGACTAAATTACACGTTTGATATCTACAATGGTTCTATCACTGCATTAAATGGTAACTTTGTTACTTTTTAAGATTTCTGAGCTCTCAAAGTTATCAAAAGCTACCAAATTAGATATCCTTAGAGATAAAGTAAATCCTGGGGAAAATACTTAGCCACCAAGCCTTACACATATTAAAATTTGAAAGCCTTAAATTCTCTTACTCAAAAACTGTCATCTATAAGATTCACAAAACCTCAGAAAGTTTGATGGAAACTACTTAGAAATAGCTACCTGGTGACTTTGTATTAAGAATGAATGATTTTTAAATGTATTTATTATTTTAGAAATTGAAGAAACTTCCTGAAGGTAAGCTTCATATTATGTCATGTCTTCACAGAACAATCAACATCAGTAAACAAAAGCTAAGAATAAGTAATACAGTTCTTGCAGAAATATTGCAAACTAGCAAGATGCTATTTTTGCTGTGTTGGAAATCTAGTTTTGCTCTCTGTACACAGCCATGTTACAGCTTTTTATACTAATCAGGAATGTTTCTGAATATTTGTAGTGGAAGACTAACCTCCTAACACCATCCCTCCTAACAAGGCTCCCCATGAACTGGGTGTATGAAAAGCAGTAACTGAAGGCATTCTCACCTGGAGTAAATGCTTACGTCTTTTTTTTTTTCCTAAAGGCTTTCTCAAACATGGTTCAGCAACCAGAAATTAGAAACTTAAGTGTATTTAGCAATCAAACATCAAAATAAATATACATAATCTTAGTTATTCTTAACTCAGTACTTTAAAAGGAAAAAAGGAATAGGGATAGAACTAAATTTGAAACTTCTAATGTAACAGAAATATTGTCTATATTATATAGTATTTCATGCACTGTACACTCCAATACAGAAATATCACCATTAAGCTGCAACACTAATAAGAGATTCCCATTTTAAAATTTCATGCACTGCATAGAGCAACCCTATTTAGTGGCATGCCAAGATAGAAATGGAATGACAAGGGACACAAAAGCCAAGAATTAGGCACAGATCTTTTTTTGACTGTGAACCACAAAACTTACCCATTCTCACCATAAATCTTTTGAAAGAGTCTGAGAAATCAGAAAACCAAAAATTTTAAATGTCACATTTTCCACTGATACTAGTCTTTAATTGTTTAGTATCTTTTATTTGAGTCTAATTGAGGATGGACAACTCTCAAAAGGTTGCTTCTTCATCTGCATTCTTTACTATGTTCCAAGTTCTCAACCATTTATAGCTCAAGAAACTCAGATTAAGCCAAATGAAAGCTCTCAATTTATTGACCCCCCCAAAAAATTTATAATAAAATGTTCACCATTGCCAAGAATTAACAAGTTTGATTTAGGTTCTACTAATTTTATTCAGCCTAATCAGATTTGTCCATCTCAAAATTCAATAAACTAAATATTTCTCTGAAAGACAAACTGCAAATAATTATATTATCACCAAAATGCCCATAACTACATACATGTAAAACTCAGTAGACAGCAAATAACATTCATGCATTTTAACAAAATTTGCAGTAAACTTTATAAATAAAAACATTACAAGTTGGTAGTCCAAAAAACCTCAGTCAAAAACAAAGTCAAGTTAAATGAAATTTGCAATGCCATATTTTTTTTTTTTTTTTTTGAGACAGGGTCTCGCTTTGTAGTTCAGGCTGGCTCTGAGCTCACTATGTAGTCCAGGCAAGCTTCGAACTCAGCAATCCTCCTGTCTCTGCCTCCCGAGTGCTGGGATTACAGGCGTGAGCCACCACACCCGGCACTGTGCTATGTGGTATTGATTGCTGGTGGGCGTGAGTCTCCACGCCCAGCATTGTATGTGGTTACCAGGGATCGAACTCAGGACCTTGCGCTTGTGAGGCAGGTACCGGAACCACTGAGCTAATCCTCCGGCCCTGCAATGCCATATTTTAAGGAATATTCATACTCCCAAAATTAGGCCATCCAAAATATTAGAAACCTACAGAAAGTCAGAAATTATTACAGAAATGCCTGAATAAAAGAATGTCTGTAAGTATAATCAAAAAATATTTTCATGAAACTTCATACTATAGAATTATATCAGAGATTTAAAGCCAAAGATTTGTATGTAAAGGCTTAAAAGATGTGCAAATATGGAATTGCACTTTCTCTTAATGAAATGACTGAAAGTTTCTGAAAACAAAATACATCTCTACAGGATGCTTCAATACAGCACACGACATGCAGGGTTGAGCAACGTGATATGCTTTCTGGCACATGGAAAGTTACACAAGAACATCCATTCCAAGCCAAGCTCTTGCAGAAGCACACTCTGACCTCTCCACCATTAGCCTCTTCTTGTGCCTAAGCCGGCTGGCCTCGCGGATGGCCGCCCACTTCTCTAAGTCAGCCTCACTGCAGGGCCCAGGGGTGAAGGTGATGGGAGGCACAGTAGTGCCCAGCTTCCAAGACTGGATCTTGCGAGTCAACATGTCATCTTTCCTCCGTTGATATGAAGGAACTAATATTCTACAGCTATTACTTTTCTCTTTGGATGGGCACGTCCTTTCAAGTACACAGAGAAATTTAGCTTGGATTTCTGGAGGCAGAGTCCAGGGATCAGGAAAAGGGACTGGCTGGTATCTGTCTGGGGCCCCGGAGAGAGGCACTTCTTTTTTCGGTGCTGGGATTCGGCGAACAATCATATCATCCTTTTCTAAATCTGGTAGTACAAGTTCACCTTCTCTACACTGCAAAATTATATCTCGCTCTATGGGATCATCTTGCTCAGAGAATCTTTTGAAGTCTTCAAAGGCTCGAAGGACACATGGATTTGCATGGAAAGCACCAGTTTTTCTAACAAAGAAATCATCATTTTCTAAGTCAGGATCCAGAGCTGGCATTTCAAATTCATCCTTTCTATGGCCTGGAGCATGAGACAGATTCTTTCTGCGCGTTATGAGCCTTGGACCAGAAGTGGGGTCAATTTTGATATTAGTTTCAGAAGACAAGATGTCGTCAGAGTATGTTTGGAGGGCCTGAAGCAATAAAAACTGACTGAGGCAGAGAAAAGAGAAAGGAACAGAGAATCAGATTAAGTTTGAGGAGAAAAGGTAATTATTAGCCAGTCATTGCAGGTGAATTATTTAAGGTCACAGGAACATTCACGAGACAGACAGACGAGCATTAAATGCCATCACCTGTAACTTTCTAAGGCGGTGTTTACAGAACCAGAAGCGAAACATATTTCTCCAGGATACAACTTGCACCAGGGATCCTTCTCTCAGGAATTCCTGTGCCACTCCCCTGTGCCCGTCTTATTCCCTAAGCCTCGGTGGTGGGCACATCCCCCACTACAGACAAGCACTGATTATCCAAAAGCTTTCAACAAGTGGCCATTATGCACTTCAGGCAACAGGGACATCATGATGAATGAAAAGCTAAATTGCTCTGAAGTTTTATAAAACATTCTAAGGAATACTATGCGTTCTTTCATCAGACTTTGCCCTCTCAGTATATCTAAAAGTTCTTTCCTTTCTCCACATCTCCATGTACAGCACAACTGTGAAATTTGGTAATCTTTCTAAAAAGGCTTTTTCAAATGGTTTTCCAAAAGAACTATATAATACATAAGGAAATATATATTGTCTTGCACATTACTGTGCTAGTAAAGAACACAGAATCCTACAGACTTCTACCCTTACATGTTCATGCTGTATTTCGTGTATTATGCATCTGTTGTAAAGTATGTTTCCATTTTTCAGCACAGGAGGTTCCAGGTTAATACAGCAGCAAGAGCAGGCAGATTAGATGCCTGGGGCCAGACCCCAAGCAGGTGGGCTCATGCAGACAGGTGCACCTGGGCTCATCCGAGGCACCACTGGCTCTCCTGGCTGCATGGCTGTCCCGTGATCTTATGGCCTGTTTGGTAGCTAGTTCCAGCAAACATGAAGGTCTTGGACAGTTGCTGTCTATCCTACTCTTTGCTTTCAGTATTCTATTAAAAATGGAGCTTCTGACAGAGCCTGAGTCCTCATCCTCAGAGTCTGAATTTCTTCTACTGTGAAATGAAATGAAGAAAAGGAGAAAAGAACTGAAGAACAAAACTACTAGAATTAAAGCCAAGTTATGACTACATACACAAGAACAGCTTTTAAGATTCAAATTGTAAAGTTTAAATTTAAACAAATTTTCTTCAGTAATAGAGGATCTATAACATTTAGTGGGAAATTGCCCTTTCCCTAAGTTAAAAACAAACAGAGACACATGAGGGTAAGATGAGGAAGAAACACTGAAAGAACAGAATCATGCACAGAGACAAACCTGAATCCCTGAAATTCTTTATACCAAGGTTTATAAGTTTCCCTTTTTATTCTTTTCCAGTTCACATCTTCTGGAGTCCAGCATTTGGGAAGAAACTGATCAAAAGAATTCCCTGGGTTTGATATGACAGGACTTAGCTTTCGCACATAAAGATCATCCTTTACAATGTTGGGTGTGCCTGTTGGCTTTTCTTCCTCTTCCAAACAGCAAGAAGTGTTAGGAGTTCCTTGAACTGTTGACCAGTTCTGTACTTTGGTGCCCCAAGTCCTCCTTTGGTTACTGTTCAAAACATTCAATCAGGTAAGACACCATGTGAGCTGTTTGTGACACAGAACACAAAAGACATGCATTCCGCTTCACAAAGTTTACACCACTGGGAAAGAAGCATATCGACTCCCCTTCCTATCACCACAGCTCCTAGGACAAAGTTAAGGCAATATGGCAGCATCTCATTTCAGTTAGAGAAGAGTTAAGTGCACACAGCCACTTTTAGTTAAACAACACTGAATCGAAATCTGTGTTAACAGAAAGACAAATTGCAAACAATTTGGAATGTTACTTTCTGAACAGACATCCAGATCTGGGATGAATATATTTCTGACCTCGTCAGTGTGCACAGCCCAGTGGCTAACGTATCAGGAGAAAACACTTGCAGATAAGAGGTGGGAGAAGTAGTTTTCGGGATGAAACTCTTAAGCCTCTTTTTCCCTTGGAATCTACGGTTGGCCAGGTCATCCAAAATCACGTCCGGCAACCTTCTCTCATCCTCAGCGTCCGAACCACTTTCAGAATCACATACCTCCTTATAGGGAGTTGGGTTTGAAAAGTCATACTCTGCTCTGCTAATTTGATGGGAAATTAAAGGATTCCTGTCATGTACACTAAGGCCAACAACAAAAAAGGAAAAGAAGGAAAGAAAATACAGCAGGGCTCAGAATGAACATTCTCAGTCATCCAGTATGCTGAATAATACCAATAACCAGGAGCCAGGCAGCTAAAAAAAGACCTAGCAAATCATACATTGGCATTTTAAAAGAGAACAACTATCTTTAAGATACATATGATTAAAAGCACAAGTACAGGAAAAACATCTCAGTAGTGAAATTTATTATCTAATATATTTTATGAACCAATCTTGCTACCACATTTAAATATCTTGTCAAATTCACAAAACATACAGGACTCTATCATCACATCACAGCCTCATACCTTGAAAATGTCCCATCTGCATCCGTATAGACCGGGCTTGCCCAGCTTCTTCGGTTATTCTCATTTTTGTCTGGCTTTTTCTTCCTCAGAGGTGCTGGCATGTAGGAGGGCTGTCTACTTTTGTTAGGTAAAAAACGATTGAATGGTAAAGCAGACTTTGGTTCAACGGCTGAAATCCTTCGATAGGACATATCATCTTTGTTATAATCCTGCATTTTGAATGCAACTTCGGAATCTGTGTCACTTTCACAACCTATAAAGAAGGAACAAACATTTGCTTTACTGTCCAGATTATCCTCCTAATTGAAAACCCTCAGTGTGTCTGCTTTGCCTGTCCCTTCAAAACCCAGTGCTGCTTCTGAGAACTGCAGGGAATATTTTTAGAAATTTGTCATGAAGTTGTGATAAGATCCATTAGGAGGAACTCACTTTGCATACTGGAGGCACATGCAGTACGTTCTTCTACCGTCACAGTCTAAGCTGAAAAAAATTCTATTCCACCACCAAACCCTTTTCATTTCCAGTTTTCTTTGCCTCCAGGATGTTTCATACAATTTGTTGATGTAAACATGTAAGCAAAACCTAGTAATCCAGTACAGACCCTTAAAAACAGGTACAAAAGTAACTCTAGAGACACTAGGTAACCTAAAATAAGGCACGTGGCCATCAAATTTACATTTAGGGAGAGATAAGGACAGGGGAAAAGAAGCGAAAATGCAGAAGACTGCAAAATAATCTGATAAATCTTCATGACAGCCTATGAACAAGACTCTTACAATGATATGAGGTAAGGTGGGGTGACTTTTTAAATTCCCAAAAGAATCTCAAATTTTATGCCTACATGAGGGTACAAGAGAAATTACACTGGGAACATTGCATTTTGATTTAAAATCATTTTTTCAAAAGAAGCTCAGAAGGATACTCTGATACACCTCAAGGTCACAAAGATGCAAGTCGTAATTGATACGTACTCATAAAAACCCATTCTTTTAAAGACAGGACAAAAGAGAAACAGTACAGATTCAACCTGAGTAGTAGTCCTGCCCTCCTTTTCTGTCTGTCTCATACACAGGTATAATGTGTGCTGCCTGCTTCTCACCAGGGCTCTCCCAGAGGCGGGCTCTGCACACACCTGAGTAGCAGGCTCTGGACTCACAGCGCTCCTGCAGGACCAGCCTTAGCTCAAGGCAGTCCAGACCCCTCCCTCCTATCTGGCAGAAATTGACAATTAATAACACTGGGAATAGTCCAGAAGAAGTGGTGTGACACACGCCTGTGACACAGGGACAGTAAGAGTTACACCAAAACTGGGCACAGAAGACATAGCTGTGGCCTAGGAGGATTCACAGTAATCTAGTCCTTTTCATCACCTCCTAAATAAGACTTTTCGCATACTTCTAAAATAATGTGCCAGTGATCCTAGACAAAATGTACATGTAAAATATTAAAATCATGAAATATTCTACTTCTGAATTTTTAAACTTACAATCATCATCTTTTAGCCCAGTGTAGTGTGGTTTTTATGGGCCTAAATCTCATTCTTGCTATAACTTTTCATACAAAGCTAGGGAAATTAGTCTTGTAAATGTAAGCAGCTATCACCTGGTGGGAAGCTGCACAAATTTTTTTTTTTTGAAAAACAGTTTTGGGGCCGGAGGGTTAGCTCAGTGGTTCCGGCGCCTGCCTTGCAAGCGCAAGGACCTGAGTTCGATCCCCGGTTACCACATATAATGCTGGGCGTGGTGGCTCACGTCTGTAATCCCAGCACTCGGGAGGCAGAGACAGGAGGATTGCTGAGTTCGTGGCGGCTTGCCTGGGCACCATAGTGAGCTCAGGGCCAGCCTGAA
>PVIC010030064.1:0-22199 GCA_004025085.1 Thryonomys swinderianus
GAACTCAGCAATCCTCCTGTCTCTGCCTCCCGAGTGCTGGGATGACAGGCGTGAGCCACCACCCTCGGCCCTGTGGTATGTGGTATTGATTGCTTGTGGGCATGAATCACCAGGCCCAGCATTATACGTGATTACCGGGGATCTAACTCAGGACCTTGTGCTTGCGAGGCAGGCACTGGAACCACTGAGCTAACTCTCTGGCCCTGGTTGATTTCTTTTTCTTTTTCTTTTTCTTTGTCTTTTCTTTCTTTCTTTCTTTCTTTCTTTCTTTCTTTCTTTCTTTCTTTCTTTCTTTCTTTCTTTCTTTCTTTCTTTCTTTCATTCTTTCTTTCTTTCTTTCTTTCTTTCTTTCTTTCTTTCTTTCTTTCTTTCTTTCTTTCTTTCTTTCTTTCTTTCTTTCATTTAATTTTTTGAGATAGGGTCTTGCTTTGTAGTTCAGGCTGGCAATGAGCTCACTATGGAGCCTAGGCAAGCTTCAAACTCAGCAATCCTTCTGTCTCTGCCTCCCGAGTGATGGGATTACAGGCGTGAGCCACCACGTCCGGCACTGTGGTATGTGGTATTGATTGCTGGTGGGCATGAGTCACCATGCCCAGCATTGTATGTGGTTACTGGGGATTGAACTCAGGACCTTGTGCTTGTGAGGCAGGTACCAGAACCACTGAGCTAAATCTCTGGCCCTGATTTGCAGCTTTTTAATTTGATATGATCCCATTTGTTGATTCCTAGCACTATTTCCAGGGTACCTGAAGTTCTGTTCAGAAGGGTCCTTGTTCACTGACCCTATGATTTCAAGGTGTTGGTTGGTTTGTTTGGGGTTTTTTTGAGCCCATTTTATCTTCCAGCAGATAAAGTGTTTTTCTTCAATCCATTTTGTTTCTGGTTTTTCTTTTTTTAATTCTATAATTTTTATTAAAAAAATCAACAGTGACCATATAAAATGAGTGGCCAGGCTTATATAGTTTGCTACATCTGGTTTTTCTTTTTGAGACAGGGTCTTGCTACGCAGCCCAGCCTGTCCTGGAGCTTTTGATCCTCCTCCCTCTGCCGCCCAAGTGCTGGGATGACAGATGTAGTCTGTAATTTATGGGATGCCACCATGCATAGTCCCCTGATCCGTTTTGATTTTGGTTTAGTACATGGTGAGAGATACGGGTCTAGATTCAGTCTTCTGCTTGTGGGAAGCCAGTTTCCCAGCACCATTCATTAAAGAGGGTATCTTTCCTTCCGTGTGTGTTTTTACCCCTTTGTCAAAGATCAAATAGTTGAATGCGCCTGCAGTTGTTTCTGCCTCATCTATTCTGTTCCGCTGATCTGCATTCCTGTTTCTGTGCCAGGACCACACTGTTTTTATCGCTGCTGTTCTCTAATCTAACATTGCATCGAGGATGGTGATGCCTCCCAGTTTGCTCCTGTTACCCAGGATTGCTTGCGCCCTTCTGGGCTTCTCCTGGCTCAGTATGAATTTTAGGCTTGTTTTCAACAGTACAGTGAAGAATGCTGTTGGGGTTTTTTATTGGGATCGCATTAAATCTGTGTATCATTCTTGGAGTTTGGCCATTTTAACTGTATCCCTTCTGTCTATCCAGAAACTAGAAGTCTTTCCATTTTGGGATGTACTTTCAATCTCCCTTTTCAGAGTACTATAGTTTTTGTTGTAGAGACTCAATCTGAGAAGGTTCTGGAAGTCGACATGAGGAATTTAACCGTCTTAACCATAGACTGTTTGGAGGGTCACTGACTCCTGTCTCAGAAAAAAAAAAATTTTAAGACGCATCAATAAGCACCACAAAGGTTTATTAGGCAGATTTTCGTACATGCTCAGGAGTGGAGTGTGAACCCGGTGGGAGTGGGGGGCACATTGCGAGCCGGAGATGGTGTATTTATGGGCCCTGGGGTGACCTGGGATACACAGCTGCTGTCCGTCAGGAAGCTTTGTCAGAAGCCCAGCAGTCTGCACCTGTCGGAGCTACGGTTCACTGATATTGCTGCTTCAGTCCTTGTGGAGGAAGTGCGATTTACAGGTGAGATCCAGAGCCCATTTTATAGACTTATTGTGTCCTTATGATCTTTAGGATTTTTTTTTTTTTTTGAGTGAGTTTCCTGACAGGGAAAAAGACCTGAGTAACTTCTGTGTCCTGAAGCTGTCGTTTTTCTTCTAAGTACAATTTTTAAATCCTGACTTCCCTGTCTCCTTTCTACCTTTTATTTTTTTTTCTGTCCTACCTCAAAACTGGGTCAAAACCCTTTCCCCATGATTAGTTAGGAGTCTGGAACAGAGTCCTTGAAGACACAGTGGCATCCGTGGTATACGGATTAATGATTTGCACCAGTATAGATGTTTAAGTTGCTAACAGAACAAACGGAAAGGGAATTGAGAGCCTTGAGCTGGCACTGTGCAGTAGTTAGTGTGCTTTTTATTGCATGCAGGTTGAATTTGGCTCAGTGGCACCATACCTGCCTCAAACATCCTGAGTTCGATTCCCAGTACGGGGTGGGGGCAAAAACTGATTCCATTGAGCTGTCTGTGGAACAGGCACCTTTGCCAAGTTGAACTAAACTGTCTCCACCAAACCTAAAGGACCCAGAAAGCCCCAAATCTTCCCGCTTCTACTTAGTGGCTGTAATCCAGCCTCTGATGAATGAGTGATTGAGGACAGTTGGCGGGTTAAAGGAGACAACTAATTGTAAACTGGAAATGTTTTTCAAAGATAAAAATAGCCCCCTCGATAACACTACACAAGGGCTTCCTTTGCAATTTTCTTTTAATAGAACCGGATATCAGCCAGTGCGGCCACTGAAGGAGGGGCTGGAAAAGCTTCTGCCTCTGTTTCTTCCTCCTTGTCTTCCACCCCTTCCGTGAACAGGCAGTGAACTGCCCAGGGCACCACCGGTCCCGACCTGTCCCCAGTGGAAATGGCGCTGCTGTCTGCGAGCAGAAATGCAAACAAATTTCATCCTTGTCCTTTCTGCTCAAAGGTGCCTATCTCTGAGCACCGCCATCCACCTCAGGTGCCAGCCGGGCATGGAGGCCTCTCTGACCTTGGCCTTGAGCGGGGAGGCAGTCAGGCTGTTTTTCGTTGATGTAAAAGACCACTGTCAGATTAACCAGATGGCAAGGCTTTCCTTGTCCTGCTATTACACGCTTTCAAACATGAGATTTCCTGACAGCGTTTGTATCTGTTGAGGTTCTGAGGGGAAATTCTCTTTGTTTTCCCTCAACCCCTCACCTGCCTCAGGCCCTGGCTGCCACCTGAGGCCCCGGAGTCTCTAAGGAGACTGCTAATGGCTTAATTGTTTTGTTTTTTTTCTGCTCCTTGCAGATTCCAGTAGCTTCACTGTATTGTGAGAAAGTTTCTCCTGTCTTCTTGGCATTTCCTTGGTTTAAATGACTTAATGTTTGCTCTCAATGTGTTTTGAAAGGATGACAGAGCCCTGGTGATGGGTGTGGCTTTCTTTCACTAGGGATTTCTCTGGGTGTAAGTGGGGAAAGTGACAGAGAGGGAGTGGATTAAAAAAAAATCAACCTATGGGGGTGGGGATTTAGCTCAAGTGGTACCGTGCCAACCTTGGATGCACCGGAGATCCATCCCTGGTACTGCAAAAAAGTCAGTCAATCAATAAAAGTAACCTAGTGCCGGGCGTGGTGGCTCACGCCCATCCCAGCACTCAGGAGGCAGAGACAGAAGGATTGCTGAGTTCAAGGTTTGCCTGGGCTACATAGTGAGCTCAGGGCCAGCCTGAACTGCAAAGTGAAACCCTGTCTCAAAACAAAACGAAACAAAACAAAAAACCTACATCCACTCTACTGAGACAAACTGCAGGTTGTTTTTGAACGTGGTGTTTATGGTGACATTTGCGTTCATATACTTTAGGGTCAAAGTGTAGAATGGTGATATTTAACCAGACAAGACCTACATATTTGCAGAACTGTGACTTGCTTTTCAAAATGTAGAAATGTAATGAGGCTTTGCTGACCCATGACAAAGAATTCCAAGTATAGGACTCCCCTGGCTCCTGGGCTGAGAACGTTTTTGTAATTTCAGCATGAATGAGACATTCGGGATACAAGGCGCCTCCTATACCAGGACGGTGATTTTTAATGCAGTGTGGGATCTGATTTTTTTTTTTTTTTTTTGAGACAGGCTCCTGCTTTGTAGTTCAGGCTGACCCTGAGCTTACTAGGGAGCCCAGGCAAGTTTTGAACTCAGCAATCTTCCTCCTGCCGGTGCTGGGATTACAGGCGTGAGCCACCACGCCCAGCATTGTAGGGTGTGGTAGATTGCTGGTGGGTGTGAGTCACCATGCCAAAGATCATATCACTGTATGTGGTTACTGGGATCAAACCAGGGACCTTGCGCTTGCTAGGCAGGTGGAACCACTGAGCTAAATCTCTGGCCTGGAATCTGACTTTTTAAAGGGAAGTGAGCAGGTTGAAGACAATTCTCTGGTGTTGGGCTCTGTCTGGGGTTGCTCGTTCCTTTAGAACAAAAATATTCCTGTGGCCTGAGACTGTAGTTTGAGAATTTCAGACCTGGGTAATCGTGTGGTTGTTTTTAGCATTATAATCACTCAAGTACTGAATAGTACAGTGTGGAGGCGTGTAGGGTTCAGCGGCTCCTCCTATTTCCAGAGGTGTTCACACTTGTGTGCATGCGTGTGTGTGCTCATACCCCCTCTCTGCTTTGTACGGTTCATAATTCCCCTGGAGATTTCAGAGCCTTTCAGAACTGGCTCTATATCTGTGAAGATCGGTTTTCCAAGCCACTGAGAAGTGGAAGCAGCTATCGCTCAGCACTCGTTGGTACTGTCCAGCACTGGAATGTTGTTTGGGGCTTTGGTGTTACTATTTTGTCTCGATTATGGAACAGGAAGCAAATATTTGAGTCAGGGAGCGCATTCAAGGTCACTCCTCTGAAAAGGGACAGAGGGGGTATAATTCTAGATCACCAGAATCTAAGGTCCGCTTTGGAGAGGGGCTGTCAGTCCCTAGCCATGTATGGGACCCAGTGGTGGGTGCAGGCCCAGCACGTGGCTTCGCCTGGGATGGGGTGGAGGTGCCACGCTCCAGCCCCCCCGCCCCCAGGCCTCCTGACTGTCAGTCTGCACTTGAAGCAGGACCATCATTCACCGAGAACTAAGAGGCCTGAGAGGGTCATGCGCCTCTGAACGTATCCCCAGATGAAGTCCGACGTTCTCCCTCCAAGGTGTTCAAGCAAGAAAATAAATGGTCGTTCTTAGGCCTGGGATTGAGAGACATGTCTCTCCCCATGGATGCAGGGTTTCCTCTTCACTAGTGTATCTGGTTTCCTGCAGACACTGAGAGTGGATTTTGTCAGGTTAGAGAGGGAAGGAGAGATGCGGCCCGGAGAACATCAGAGTCAGATGGACATGGGAAGGGCTTGGAAAGTGTCAGCCTCGTCAGAGCCCTCCAGGACCAGCTGGCTGGAGAGGTGCTGTTCCTGCTAGCTGGGTTTCCTTTTAGGAACTTTCCTGGTACCTGTGCTCGAGGCCACCTGACTCCTGCCGGTCCCAGCTGAGAGGGCCCTTCCTCCTCCCCGCGCAGCCCACACTAGGCCGGCTGAGTCTGCAGCGGCTCACCCCGGGATGGTTGCAAGGATTTCCAGAACTCACGTTCCTAGGGCTGAAAGTGTAGCTCGGTGGTAGAGTGCTTGCTTAGCATGTGTGAAGCCTTGGGTTCAATCTCTGGCACCAAGAATAAATTAATGTAGGAAAACATCGAACCCATTGGCAGGTTTTGTTCGGCCATGCCTACTCTCCTGTCAGCCTTTGGGAGAACGCAAATTACATGTGAGCATCCAAATGGCTGTCCCTGCCATTAGCTTGCGCGCCACAGGCTCCCACCAGGTACCGGCTGAGTGTGCAGACGGTTCGGCAAGCCAGCCCATTTCCATGGCTGGACTCTTCTCCCCTCGTTCCTTGGATCCAGAGAGGCCCAACTCGAGGCTCATTTCCCGGCAGCCTTGGACTTAGATCACAGGAGGAAATCATTCCTTCCCGTTGCCCTTGCGAACGGGTAGATATTTGGTACTAGACTGTAAGCCTCCTGCGGTCAGGGTGATTTATATATTCTTGTACCTTGTAGACTTGCCCTGCTTCTCTTTGGCCTCCTCAGGTCTTGTACGATCCAGTCACTCCCTGCCTGGAGTTCAGCACTTGAGCAGGGCATTAGGACGAGCTGTGCAGGAGTGTCCCCAGGAGACGGGTGGTTCTCGGGGCAGGGACGGCATCATCTGCCACCTCTGGCATGACCGTGTGTGTCCGAGGTGCTGGGTCTTGGAACCAGTGCTCAGCAAGCACCCCAGCTCAGCTCTACGCCCCCCAGTGCCACTTGATGGTCTGTTGACCGATGAGGGTGCTCCGCTCTCTCCTTTTTGGTCTTTCACCCAAGCTCTATTCCTTGTGCTTGGATCTTGGGACTCTTCCGTGCTGAATTTGTGCAAGCTCAATCACGGTGAGTAAGCTAGTGAAACTGTGACTCAGCCCGTCTGCATCCCGGGTGCAAAGCTGCATCAGGAGACAAAGGAGCCCCACCCTGAGGGGGTGGCAGGAGCTGGCCTGGTGACCAGGGAAGAAGGTTCCCTCCTCACTGTTTGCTGGAACCGGACAGCTCAATACTTTTAACTCCCTAGTCCAGTTGCAGCTTGTTAAAAGAAAGCAAGAAGAGTTTGCAGCTTCTTTTCTCCTTGACTATTATTAAACATTTCCCAAGTCTTACCTCTGAGACTACGTAATGTGCCACAGCCCGACTGGCACTGAAGGTGTATCCGAAACCCAGGTCACTCCACTGCCTGTCCCCAAAGGGAGAGCCAGCAGTCCCCAGGACGGCTACTACATTACCATATTTCTAACTGACCGATTCAAGCACTGGCCCACTAAACTTTAGGGAAACTATACCCCCTTCTCTCCCACCTCCAGTCCTTGAAAGAGTCTCACGTTGCCTGTTAAGGAAATACTTCCAAGTTGGAATCAGTTGAGCCAAGTGTGAAATGTCTCAAGAAACCAGACCCGTCTCTGCCAGCTGTGCCGGGCCTTGAGCTCTCCTGCCCCCTCTTTTGGGGAGAGCTAAGTGGTAGACATAGGGCACTTCCGCTTTGGCCACAGAGTTACACCCTGTACCCCACAGAGAGTTGGACCCTGTCTCCATCACAGAGAACAGAAATCCGATGGAAAGGACTCAACGAATGCATTCACGGGATTGGCGTGGCGTACTTTGCCTGTCTGGAAAATTCTGGCCATGGTGTCTTCCCACTTTCTTCCCTGCTTGGCTGAGTAATTTAGAGGTGACTTTTGAGTTGAAATATTGTGAACAGAGAGGGCAGTTCACCCAGTTACATACGGTAGAGTGTTGGTGGTGGATTGCTGGCCGTGTGGGGAAAACACTGTTTTCTCCTTTTACCCAGGTGGGAGAAAGTGCACTTCGGTCCAAAGTGGGCTGTACCTGATCTTCGCCACTTCCTGTGTGCTACGAGCAATGTTCTGTTAGAAAGTTGTACCTGCAAGCAGGGGTGACGTTGGAAGTGTACGTGCATATGCTTAGAGTTCATGTGAGAAGTTAGGGGAGGAAAATGAAATAAAAATTATGACTGTGTTTTCCTGGAAATAGCACCTCCATGGAAAATGAGCCCTGGTTGGTCATTTCCACGGTGATGGGCTGTGTCGTGCGGATCATACCTCACTGTCCTCTCGTTTGGAGGTGCCTGACTCTGTACGGCTCCACCTGGTGTCCTCAAGCCTTCACGGACAGACGGACAGCTTCCTCTCTCACATGCTCATTGCCCCTGACCAGAAATGTTCCTGCTTCATGTACCACAGTCCACTGCGTCAGAGCCCTAAACATTTTGCGTCTCACCAGGAGCTTGAGCTTTAGTCGATTGATGGTCCTTCTCACGTGTACAGTTCTCCAGCTAGTTTAGATTCACCCAGGGGGCTTTTCCAAAATGCCAGTCCTTGGACTTTATCCTAGACCTGCTGAAATCACAGTTCCAACGGGTCTGATCCAGACAAAACCGGAAGACTTTGAAAAAGCCTCTGGGTGATTTCTAAAAACAGCCTGGATTACTAATTGTTGACTATTAAAAAAAAACACAAAGAGCCAACCAATAGAGACACTTATTTGCCATGTTGCAGCTAACCACGCGGCTCAGAAAGCGTGGTGGTTTTTTGGATTTTTTTTTTTTGCTTTTGTTGTTTTGTCCGGGAAAATTTCAGTCCCTGGAGCTGACTTCTGTGGAAAGAAGACTGGTTCCGCGGGAACTTTGTGAAATGTGTTCCTTCGTGTTACAGCCCTCGGAGATGTCTGTGGTGCCAGGTTCCGTGGCTTCGTGGCTGGCACCCAGAGACCCCCAAGGAAGAGACTTGATAGTCTTGGGATGTGTGGGACTGGTGCCAGACCTGTGCCACTGCTTCTGCACTTCAAGTGAACTGGGCTTGTATCCTAAGCAGTTGGCTGTGTTTTGGCTTTTCCACGGTGGCTTTTCTTAACTTCCAAATTATATATAGCTAAATATATATTTCTCTAGCACTTTTTTTTCCCCTTCAAGACAGGCTCTTGAAATTCAGGCTAGCCTTGAACTCCTGATCTTCCTGCCTTAGCCTCCCAAGTGCTGGGATTATAGACACGCAGCATTAGACCAGGCTCTCTAGAACTTTTATACGTTTTGATAAAAAAAAATGGAATGCTTTATGTCATTGCATTTATTTTCTGGTGTGAGGGAGAGGTAAGTGGAGTCTTTCAAAATGGAGACTTAATGGTCCTACAAGTAATTTATTAAATAATGCATTCATTGTCTTATGTTCTAAAGTGTCACTTTATCCTATATTAAATTCACATCTATAATTTGCTTCTGGTTTCTTCTGTTCCATTAATCCTTTCCCTATTCCTGAACCAGCTACCAGTACCACACTGTATAATTACTCTAGTTTTAGAATATACCTTTACATTTATTTGGGCAAGACCTTTCATTATATTCCTTTCTAAATGAGTTCTTAGTAATTCATTTTATCCTTCCAGATAAAACTTAGTTTCAGTGTATCAAAGTTTCAAAATGAAATGTCTTTAAAATTGTAGAGGATAGGGGTATAACTCAATGGTAGAGCATTCACCTAGTATGTACAAGCACCACATTAAAAGTAAGAAAACTGTCTGTAATCTCAGCACTCACGAGGTTGAGGCAGGAGGATCTCTGAATTGAGACCTGTCTGAGCTATCTAGTGAGTTAAGGATAGCCTGAACTGCCTAGTGAGACCGTACCTCAAAAAAAATTGAAGGAAGGAAGGAAGGAAGGAAGGAAGGAAGGAAGGAAGGAAGGAAGGAAGGAAGGAAGGAAGGAAGGAAGGAAGATGAAAAGTTTTGTTAGAGTTGCACAGAGAGCAATTTGAGAAGGTGAACTTTTAAATTTTTTTTTTTTTTTTTTTTGAGACAGGGTATTGCTTTGGAGTTCAGGCTGGCCCTGAGCTCACTATGTAGCCCAGGTAAGCCTCGAACTCAGTGATCCTCCTACCTCTGCCTCCCGAGTGCTGGGATTATAGGCATAGGCCACCATGCCCTGCATTGTGGTTTGTGGTACTGATTGCCAGTGGGCGTGAATACCACGCCCAGTATTGTTGTATGTGGTTATCAGATGGACCAGGGACCTTGTGCTTGCTAGGCAGGCACTGCAACCACTGAGCTAAATCTCTGGGCCTGCAAATTTTTTTTTAATGTTACTTTTTCTTTGCAACATTTTGCACTTTGCTTAGGTTTTCTTCAAATTTAAATTCTTCTGTTGTCTCTGTGATGAAGCTTTCCATGTAAGGCAGAGCCACCAGTGGTTTAAAAGTGTTTGATACATTCATTGTGGCTTGTAAGTTTGAGCCTTTCATAGGAGATGGGTTCTTGGTCTGCTTGATTGATCAAGCCTCATTTTATTTCTTGCTATCTTTTTTCCTTTATAAAAGAGCATTTCAGAAATTTTCTTCATCTTTCTAAATAAATGTCTCAAAATTATTTTGCAAGTTTTAAAAATATCTCACTAATATGAAAACAAATGGATTGAACTTTTAAAAATGACATGCTACTTTGAGATTCTGCTCCAATTGTGTTGTCTTCTTATATTCTTAATGCATATAAACTGGTGACTCTTCAATTAAGATGTCTTAAATATTTCCTTCTGATTTGAAATAATAAGAGCAAAAAATTAAGTTAGTTTTATTTGAACTTAATATATCTAAATAAATGAGGGGCAAAAAAGGAGGAAAATCAGAACTGCTTTAGCAAAGACAATTATTTGCAAAAGATGATTGCAAATATGTCATCCAGTGTTACTGCTATTGATACTCTGCACGGAAAAAACACAGTGAGCTCACTGAGGACCCTAAGTCTTTTTCCTATTTTGATAATTTTCCTCACTCTAATATTCCCTAGAAATTAGACTATCTAGAGAAAATATGACAAGATTACAGTGCATCATGGAAACAAGCTCAGGGAAAAATTTTTACACGAGAAGTTTGCTTCATTTAATTTAAATGTCAGTCTACATTTAAAAAATTTTTGTTAGGAAAGTCCTTTGATGAGGCCTGGCATGGTGACCTAGGTCTGTAATCCCAGTACTCTGGGAGGCTAAGGCAGGAGGTTTGTAAATCTGAGTCTAGCCTGGGCAATTTAGTGACTTAAAAAGACTGTGTCATGATATTAAAAAAAAAGGAATGGAGAGGTAGTTTTTTAGGAAGGAAAACTCTTCTGTGTTTTACTTTTTTTTTTTTTTTTTGAGACAGGGTCTTGCTTTGTAGTTCAGGCTGGCCCTGAGCTCACTGTGTAGACCAGGCAAGCCTCGAACTCAGCAGTCCTCCTGCCTCTGCCTCCTGAGTGCTGGGATGACAGGCATGAGCCACCACGCCGGGCACTGTGGTATGCGGTATTGATTGCTGGTGGGCGTGGGTCACCACACCCAGCATTTTATGTGGTTACCGGAATCGAACTCAGGGCCTTACGCTTGCGAGGCAGGCGCCGGAACCACTGAGCTCAATCTCTGGCCCCCCCAATCTTTACTCTTCACCCAACTCCCAACCCCTTTGTATGTCCACACTGCAAAGTGGGAGCCTCCCTTACTTTGAAGAATACAACAACGACCTCTTTTTCCTTTCAAAAACGAGACTTTGCACATTCAGGAGCACTCATCCCCACATCAGTGAACCCCACAATTACACGTATTTCAGTTTCGTCTGGGTTGTTACATCTTCCGCGTTCTGCAGTAGGGGATCTTTAGGGAAGAGCGAACTGGAAGGTTGCCATAGGAATGAGGAGGGAAACGGTGACAGAACAGTTATATTCAGAGAAGGAAGAACCGGGAAAGGCACCTGAAGGCTCCGGAAGTTGTCCGGCTGGAATCAGGCGGGAGGCAGTGTGCGGCAGAACTGGCCGCTCCCGTCCGTGGCTTTGGAAATACAGCTCCTCGGTGCGACATAGGTTGTGTCAACGTTTTCCACCTCGAGTAACCAAGCTGTCTTATATTTCTGTTTGCACTTAGGAGGCAGAGGTCAGCCAAACATTTGGTTAGAGAGCCAGGCCCCGGGGATAAAGCTCTCATTATGCACAAAGTCTGCCTCCAGGCCCTGGGAATTCCGCCGCATTCATTAGGACTGCTGGGGAGGGAGACCCCTCCCCCAAAGGTTTCTGTGTATTGCAAGACGATAAAGTGGAATTTAAGCATCCGCGCTCCGAGTAGTTTCTTCGTAAGGAGCTATCAGTGTTGTTTATATGCCTGCTTTTAAATATCGATGAGATTTTTGGTGTTCCGTTTGCTTTCCTTGGGGGGAGGTTCCTTTCCCACCCCAAGGGGGCGTTGCGAAGTGGCCACAGGGTGCAGAGGTGGGGAGGCCCTGGGTATGGCCGGGACATCTTGGGGTGCAGAGCTGTTTCTCAGCACTTCTTGTGGCCGGTTAGGGGAGCTGTGTTTCAAGAGCAGAGAGGAAACAATTTTCTCCCTTCCCAATCCAGCCCCGCGGCCCCCTCACCGTCCAGGAGGTCTGAGATCCCTGACTGTTTGCCCGGCGCGGATCTGGGAGTCAGGAATGTGCTGTGTGCGCTCAAACCATTTCAGCTCTTCTTTGAAGCAAAAGGAAAATTTCAGCCCTGACCTAGTTTACGTGGCTACTCTAGAAAATTCCCACTACTGATCGTAGAAGCTCACTTGTAAACAGCAGAGGCTTCTGAATTCCCAAGCAATCAATTCATTGTCCCCCCTCCCCAAACTTAGGTAATTCCGTGTGCTTTGCCTCCTAACGCTGAAGGGCTGCCTTAGTTACTCGCAGTAGCTGAGTCTGCAAATACCACAGGGCTTACTTCCTTCAGAAGGATTTACTTTGATTAATTTACCCCCTTGGGTGACGTTTTTCAGTTGAGTAGGAGGGGAAAAAAAAAAAAGAGTTTAGCTTGACCAGATTAGTCCCTGCGTGGATACAGTAACACTCAGGGTACGTGTTTAAGTGATTTGCCGTATTACTTGACTGAAGACGTTTCTAAGCTTGGGCTTTGCTTTGCCTGTAAGGACTTTCGGAGATGATCTGTTAGACTCCAACAGTTTGAATGTTCTTATATGTCTGGTACGATCGGCTAATGCTGTTTGCTTCCAAATGCAAAATAGAACATCATAAAACCATGTGCTTTGTATTATAAATGCTTTATCTGATAGATGTTCATGTTTAACAAGTCATGATTAATCTCACTGCTTAGAGATCTGGATAATGCGTCTCTGTTGCTAAACAAAGTTAGTCTCATAATTGCTTGCCTTTATAAGTTTTATGTCCATACCTCTTATAAATTCAGCTTGGTTCTATTTAAAGACTATTCCATAAAAATTAGTATGGAGTCAGGCATGGAGGTGTGTCTCTGTAATCCTAGCGTTTGGGAGGCAGAGGCAGGAGGATTTCTGTAAGTTGAAGGCCAGCCTGGGGTTCATAGTGAGTTCAAGCTCAGCCTGAACTACACAGCAAGATTTGTATCCGAAAACCAAGAAAATTTGTAGTGTGGAGCCCTGGTTTGAATCTTGGCTCTTGTAATCTTAAATTGATTCCTTCAGTTTTTCACATGTATAAAATGGAAATATTCACAACAGTAAATCACCTTTTGGGTTTGTTTTAGGGATCAAATGATACAGAGCATCAGGAAATGTTTTATAAGCTATAAACAGTTTCATAACTGTAAGGAGATATTATACAAGCATAGAGTTAGGTTCCTAGGGTGTGCTGTGTGAATCACTGGAGATACCAAAGAACTTTCAAGATGGCCCAAGACATGCGTGAAAGTCAAATTCAAATGCTATCTAAAACATACAGGGTATATTGGGTTTATTGGGCGTGGTGGTTGATACCTGTAAATCCCAGCACTCAGGAGGCTGAGGCAGGAGGATTGCTGCAATTTCTAATCCAACCAGGTTTACATTAGTGAGTTCAAGGTTGATTTGAACTATATAGTGAGACCCTGCCTCAAAAAACCAAAATCAATGAAACAAAAAGAAAACTACAAAAAGTGCATAGGCTTAAAGATAAGACACCAGTGCATTCTAAAGTCGAAATGTAAAGAGAGGTGAGTAAATTGTAATGAGATATGGGGTTCTGGTCTGTTTTTGCTCTTTGGGTTTGTGTTTGAGAATGGATGTGCTTTGGGTGCTCCAGTGCCCGCCCCCAGCACCTGCCCCGGACTGTAGGTAAATGAGTGCTGGGCTGCGAGGCCGGAGGCAGTTGAAGTTCAAGCCCCTCGGCTCCCCCGGCTAGGGCTCCCCTGTCTTTGTAGCCCTGACCATCATGTGACTTGTACACAGGACAAGGGCAGAGAGCAGCCCTTGATTGGAGCCGCGGGACGTTTTATTATTGCTCAGCACAGACTTGGTGCGAAAACCATGCTGTGCTGCTGCAGCTTGGAGTTGTCCCTCGCTGCGCTCAGGGCCCTGCAGCCTGAGCCCGGGCCAGGGGCAGCCCTCACTCTCGGGGAGCCGCAGAGGGCTTCGAGGCGTTCAGCAAACTCTGAGCGTGGCCCGCTGTTCACCAGGCACCAAGAAAACACGCAGGTCCGTTGCGTCGGTCTAGATCTTACTCTTTTTCGTCTTTAACCTAAAATCAAGATTAGACTCTGTTTACTCTCAAGGAGGTATTGGATGGGAGATGGCACATAGTTACGTGTTCAAAGGCCCTAGATTCAATTCCTAGCACTAGTAATAATAATAGATAAACAATAATGAGATAAAGCAGTCATGCACTATCCAAGGACTGAATGACCATTATTCTAAGTGGGCTTATTTCCACTGGGGTCCTTGTTTTTCTCTTCACAGCTTGACCCGTTGTGGTATGAATACTTTTTTAAATATAGTCTTTGTATTACTTTTCAAAACCTTTGTCCCTCCCCACCCCCATTTGTTTTTTTTCCTCTTGCTGTGTTGTGCTGGGGCTTGAACCCATGGTCTTCACAGTGAGTGACACCCCGAGCTCTTTTTAAATTTTTATTATTTGAGACAGCATCTCCCAAAGTCTGTAACACTGCTCAACGTCCCCAACCCTTTTTATTTTTTTATTCTGAGACAGGGTTTGCTTAATTGCCCAGGTTGGAGTCAAATTGGCAGCCCTCCTGCTTCAGCCTCCCAGCAATCTGGGATTACAGGCATGAGCCACCATACCTGGCCTTTTTTTTTTTTTTATGAGAGATTTAGACTTATATATTTATACTAGTCAGTAAATCTAATGATTCTACTTCAGGCTAATGATTGTTTCTGTCTCGTGGTCCCCATGGGGGGTGGGGTACTGTCACCACTGTGGAAAAGATGGCACTCGGAGATTGTGGTTTTCACCCCAGAAATCGTTGAAACTGGTCACACGTTGAAGAGCAGGGCTGTGAGTCGCCTTGAGACTCGGGTTGCCGATTCCCACTTAAGTGATGCTGTCCATCCTAAGAGTGAGCAAAGGGGACACCGTACACAGAGGCCGCCGGTCGCCTTGGCCCCATCGGTCCCTCGGGAGGCAGGAACTCTGTTTTCCTTTTTACTTTTTCTCCACATCTAAATATCTGCGACCACAATGCGTCTCGTACGAATCCATTGCCACCATTGTGGACTCCGTGCTCGGCCGGCACAGAACAGTTAGGCAATTGTGTTCGGTAATTACTTGGCTAATTAAATATGTGAGCAAAAAATAAAGCATGAAATGCAACAGTAGGAACAGCTACAAAAGTACATGCTCTCACAATTAGCTGCCTTGGGTGAGTGTTTTGATTTTGGATCTCCTGTGGGACTCGGTGTCAAACCAGAGCTTCCCACGGGGAGGGCGAGAGCTGCACCCCCAGTCCTCACGGCTTGAACCGTGAAGGGCAAAGCGAAGAAAGTCCCACCAGACATATCTCCACAAAGTTGTTGCTTGTGACTGGACAGCGGGAAGAGGCCAGTTGGGTCTGGGGGCCACTGATGACCTGGTCTCCTTTGTGCTACTGTTAGCTGCCACTCGGAGAAGACATCTGGTGCTTGGGGGCATTTGGATTTTCCCCACTTTGGTCAAATGTTCAGTCAGGCTCTTGTCCCTATGGAGCAGGGGTGCTGGTTCGTAGGATGAGTGCACTGGCTGATGGAACTGCCAGCTTTCTAGAAGGTTCTGCCTGTTAGCATCTCACCAGTGGAATGAGAGAGTGTAACATGACGCTTGGTGTCACCGTCCTGGGTTCAACCAAAAAAGTGGAATAATTGGAGGATAATTCCAAGTGCCTAGATTCTATGGTTTCGCTATGCTCACAAATATTGTGGTGGACAGGACATTCATTAGGTTTCTTTTGTATTCACCACCAGCCTTTACCTAGGTGCGCTGTTCTGTCCAGAAGTCACCTACATGTCATACGTGTGTCCGTATGACCTGCCACTCCAGGGAGTGTTGTGCAAAAAGAAAAGTACAGGGCCGGAGATTTAGCTCAGTGGTTCCGGCAACTGCCTAGCAAGCGCAAGGTCCCTGGTTCGATCCCCAGTAACCACATATAATAATACCAGGCATGGTGACTCATACCCACCAGCCATCAGTACCACATACCACAATGCTGGCGCATAGTGGCTCACGCCTGTCACCCCAGCACTCAGGAGGCAGAGGCAGGAGGATTGCTGAGTTTGAGGTTTGCCTGCGCTACAGAGTGAGCTCAGGGCCAGTGTGAACTACAAAAGTGAGACACTGTCTCAAAAAGAAAAGAAAAGTATAGTCACTGACTTTGGTAAGTCCACACTGGTGCTAGAGTGTGGAGTTAGACACTTGCTGGGCTTTCAGAGGTATTTGCTCTTGTGGTTGAATTTTCAAATATACACATTATAGGAATTAACAGGGAGAAAAGTTAGAGGCTGAGACCCAGCAGGAAGAGAGCGGCTGTGGCAGGCAGAGGAAGTCTGTGAGCTCAGAGGAAGGGCGAGGCTGATGGCGTAGGGCCGGGACGGTGCTGTTGTGTGGAGCTGAGCGCCTACAAGATTGGCAAGAGGACCGACCAGAGTAGAAAGAGTACAGCGATCAGGCTGGAGAGCTAAAGCAGAGACTCAAAAAGCACGACATGGGATTGCGATGTAGAATTTCAGTTTAAAAGAAACAACACGACCAGCGGATCACCCTTACATGACGCTTACTATGCTGTAAGCAGCTAGTGTGATGGCCGAGGGGGGTCGTCCCAGTGAAACCTCACCACACCGAGTCTTCATGAAAAGGACCATTTGGGGGCCGGAGATTTGTAGCTCAGTGGTTCCGGCGCCTGCCTAGCAAATGCAAGGTCCTGAGTTCGATCCCAGTACCCACATACAATGCTGGGTGTGGTGACTCACGCCCACCAGCAATAAGTACCACACACCACAGTGTCGGGTGTGGTGGCTTATGCCTGTCATCCTAGCACTTGGGAGGCAGAGGCAGGAGGATTGCTGAGTTTGAGGCTTGCCTGGGCCACAGAGTGAGCTCAGTGCCAGCCTGAACTACAAAGTGACACCCTGTCTTGGGGGGGGCTATTTGGAGCTCGTATCTATGCCCAGCTCAAACCTTCATTTGGGGGGTCTGGGGTAGGGTGGGGTGGCGGGATAGAAAGAAACAGCCGATCACAAACACCACGGCCCACCTTGAAGGCAGAAGTGGCTCCTTCTGTGGAAAGCCGGCAGCATGGTCGATGCCAGAAATCCATTTTGTTCAGCGGGGCCGTGAAGATGTGCCCCAAGTGACGGGGAAGCTCCGTGTATGTGGGTTGAGCTGCAGACTAGCAAATGATAATTCTGCTGCGGATACAGATGACAGGTTCTACTCTAGCTCATCTCCACATGGCTGCTGCTGGTCGCATTCCGTCTCTCTGAAGAGGATGTGCGTGACCGTATTTCCTCGAAAGTAAGCAACCTTGAAAACTTAGATCAAAATGCCAGCCTCAGTCACTTTGCCATACTTGCCGTACAGAGTGGCCGCTGAGATCTAACCTTGGGGCAGGCGTTGGCTGTCACCATGGTAACCACTGACTAGAGCTTACTTTCTAGTTAGGTCTTACTTTCGGGGAAACATAGTATCTCCCCAGTGACTACCAAATAATGCATGTCTCAGATCTGCTTGCTTACTCTTTCCCTTCTAATGGAGAGTTACAGTTTCAAAATATTTACTTTTAATCTTGAGAAGGTAAATGTGTTTGTAGGAGCCATGGAAAAGCGCAGAATTCATTTCCACTGATTTGGCTGTGTTCCTGCCTGCCGTAATCCTGCCACCCACAGCGGCTCACAAGGGAGGTAGTGGCAGGGCGAAGGCTTTGACTTCTCTTTTCCGTGACTCTGAGTGGACGATTTAACCTGTCTGAGAACACAGTTCCTTATCTGCCAGTTGGATAATACCAGTTCTGTCTCCTTCCACTCTCAGCGTTGTGATAGAGCACTGTAAAATTGCTGGGTACTTTTTGCTTTGAAATTTAATTTATACTCTGATGTCAATTCTTACCTAAAGCCTAGATTCTTGGCTAAGAATGAGAGCTTTGGGGCTTCATTCTCCTTGAATTAGCTCTACCTTATCCTTACTTTCAAATGAAACTTTCTACTTCCTTTCATGTCTTTGAATATCACCCCTACCCTGCAATAATAAAACAGAATGAAAAGTAGTCAGATCAAGCTGTGAAATTATAGAATTGTCAAACCAGAGCCAGCTACATGTAGAGAGAAAAGCAGTCTGGCTAATTTTGATCAAGATAAAAATGACCTAGTGCTCTCTCAGGGTTATTTAAATTTTTTTAAAAAAGAGATGTGTTATTAGGCTGTCCACATAAGTAAAGTGGAGGTTGTATGGACATCTGCAACATTAGTAATTTGGACTAATTTGCTGATGACGTGGTGGTGTGGGAGTGATTTATCTATAATAATAATAATACCACATTTTAAAAGCCGGGAGCCATTTTAAAAGCCGGGAGCACATAACTATAATTGCAGCACTGGGGAGGCTGAATCAGGAGGATCTCTGGAAGTTTAGGGCCAGTCTGGGCTATCTAGAGAGTTCAAGCCCAGCACAGTGAGACCCTATCTCTCCCACAAAAAATCTAAGTCTGAGGCTGATGTTGACAGTCAAATTGATTGCGATCTATAGTTGGGAAAGTCTGTCTTGTCTTTTTCACACTGTCTGTATGTAATGTTTTCTTCTGTCTCATCCTAGAATTGGGGCAGTTGCTTAGCTTAATGTGCTGCTGACCTCTGATTGCACACACCGATACTGTTCCCTTAGTTCAGAGGTGGGTTTCCTCTAATTGAAAAGAAGGTGGTCATGGTTTGAGATACCTGACTTGATTTGGCCCTGATCCCATGATACAGTGACCCAGCTGCAGACTGGACAAGCCTGCTCTTCCCCCTTGCAGGATTCTCCACAGTTAGCCACTTCCGTTAGCTCAGCAAACTTTTTCTATAAAGGGTCAGGCAGTATCCTAGGGTCTGTGGGCTATGATGATGGTGCTGTGCCACCGCTGAACAAAGCCAGGTGCCGCCAGTGCATCAACGAACAGGCCTGGCTGTGTTTCAATAAAACTTTATGAAAATGAGCAGCAGGGCCAGATTGGGCCCAAGGGCTGTAACCTGCTTATCCTTGTTCTGCCTTTTTCATAAAGGTGGGAGAGACATGCTGACGGTTTGAAATGCAGTGGGGAATGCCATTATAAACCCTTCAAGTTGGGTCAAGGATACCAAGATTTTTAAAATAGTTTGCTTAGGAATTTATCTACAAAAAGCTGCTTTTGTAGGATGACATTTTCCAAGACTTTACTCACATTGGTTAGCTATAGACTGAATTAAGCAGAAGGCTGGAAACAGACCTCAGGGATATTTAGAGGTATTTACTTTTCAAAGTATTTGCTCTATACGCTCTTTTATCTGCCATTTATTTTCACATTTCTCTGTCAGTTTGAATTAATACCACTGACCTAATGCCAGCTTCCCTCTTTCCCTCAAAATAAGACGTAGCCAGAAAAGGATCAGCCTTGAAAACTAGAAATCCAAAATGCCAGCCCCGAGCAGCCTGTCCTTGACTCACCCTACCTTACAGAGGAGCCACCGAGCAAAAAAAAAAAAAGTAGCGATGGGAAGGTCGGTTTTGATCTCTCATTCCCGAGGCCGATTGTTTTCCAGCTAGGTCTTATTTTCGGGGAAATGTAGATGGGCCATTCTTAGAGCTAAAACTACACAACAAAGAAGGGTGGAAAAGGAAATGCGAGTTACCTTAAATGATCCTAGGAGTCCACGTTAGTTACCTTGACTTTTAAGACCTTCAATTACAGTACTCCCATTCTTAACCAGTACTCCCATTCTTAACCTTAAAAAATTCTCTTCAGCTGTCTCAAGCCATGTGGAATATCTATTACTGCTTAGGAATTTGCTGCGGTTTCACTGACCGTGGCCCCAGACTTTGGAATATGTATTAATTTATCTGGGCAGAAAGCACAGAAATCCACATGCAGAAAAAAAGGTGAACTCCACGTGAAAGGAGAATATTGAAGCTGGGAATGATTAATTCTTAAAAAACGCACCATCTGCATTAATAAATACTGAATTCTAAGAGAGGCATCTTGCAGTTTGCCTGCTCAAGTACTGAGGGAATTTGAAAAGTGAGGCTTGTTATTTTTTTTTTTTCCTCCCATGAACAATGTTTGTTGAGAGTCACTAGTAAATTATTAATCTACATCTGAGTGTTTCATGTTTGAAATACCAGTCCGCCCTGTCCACGGGGATTTGATCTCACGCTGTGATCAGCAGAGGGTTCTGGGAAGTGAGGATAGCTGTGGTTTTGCTCTTTTAAAGACCTTAAGAGAGAATCAAAAAAGCGGTTGTTATTACAGGAAGTCGGGCTGCTCAGTGTCTGACAGCTGGCAGCTCCCACCCCAGTCATATGATGCGGCTGACCTGGAGGAACAAGACACGGTGGGAAAGTTTGGGTGGGCTGTTCCACTCCTCAGTGATCTGCAGCAGTCCTAGTTCCCTTTAGAGCGTCCCTGCAGCCCTGCGGAGCCCATGTCCAAGTCACTGTTGGTTTGGAGCCGCTCCAGATGTTCCTCTTCTGAGTCTCAGGCCCGTTTTCTCCACCAGCACACGCCGAGTTGCTAGTGGGCGTCTGATGTAGCGGACTGGCGCTGAGTTCTGAGGCCCTGTGGCTCTAGCCCGGCGCCGAGTTCTGCGTCGGTTGGAGAGGTCAGAACAGGACCGCGTCGGTGGTGCTTAAAGACACCCCAGACCCCCACAGACCTGTCTGACCCCTAGGATGCCAGCTGCCCTGGGTGGGGGGCACCTTTCTGTGCCCGGGGCTGTGCCTCCTGCGCTCCAAGGGGCAGCACACTGAACGTTAGCTCCTATTCTTCCTTTAATCCTGCTTGCAACTTTTTGTGTGTCCTAGTTGCCCTTGGACCCAGGTTCCACTGTGAGGCCTTCTCTTGCCTTCTGTGGCCGCCACAGTGCTGAGCTGGCCCTCTGGTCCCACCCTGACGAGCCCAGGTGGCACTGCTGCGCTCTCGACTGAACATCCTCTCTATAAGCTGGGGTGCCGGGCAGATCGCAGAGGTGAAGTGGGCATTGCCTCCCCGCCACCTACCAGAGCCCACTGGAGGTAGCTCAGCCCAGAGGTCAGCATGTCTGGCAGGCCTGTCACGTGGCAGGATATCATGTCCACCCTGATCAGAGTATTTGATTGGTTCCTATCTGGGTAGGAGTTGTGTATCCCTTTTAAGTCTCCATGACTAGTCTTCCTAGAACCTCTCGTCATACGACGTGGGGACTCAGCTCCGTTGCCCCCACCGCACCGTGTCTGGGGCTCACGGAGCTGGGAAGATGAACTCGCTGACATTTGGGTCACACTCTTGTCTCCTGCGGCCTCGCTCTTGCAATCCACGCTCTCTGGAAGTGGCCAGGACCACACAGACGGCCACCTCTGAGCTCACTGGCTGCTGCCAGCTCCCGCCTTTGGTTGGAGCAGAGGCCAAATTCTGCCAGCCTTTTTCCCGCCCAAGGAACATATGGGGGAGACCCTCCCACCCCCCTCCCACCCTCGGTCACTTGGGCCTGTGTCTGCCTGCTGGGCAGGGTGCAGTGCGATTAGGAATTCCCTTGACTTCACTTCTTCCCTTGCCGCCACCCCGGGATGACAGCGAGTCCATCCTTTCTGCTTGCGGAGACACCTTGAATCTGACAGCCTCACCTGGATGGATGCCCAGCCGCCGCCCTCACTCTGTGGCCTGGCTTGGTGGGTCCCCACCCTCACCCTTGCCTGCTGCCTTCTCCACAGAGGCCGCTCTTTGGGAACATTTGCAAATGCTTCTTGTGTGACTGCACAGAAGGGAATATTCAGGACTAGATTTCCTGCAATGTTACAAAATGTCTTTAAAGATTTGTTTGTTTGAGGGGCTGGAGGTGGAACCTCGTAGACACTAAGCAAGTGCTCCGCCCCTGAGCTATACCTCCAGCCTGACAAAATGCCTTTTAAAAATCAGGTCTGGGCCGGAGATTTAGCTCAGTGGTTCCGGTGCCTGCCTCGCAAGCGCAAGGTCCTGAGTTCGATCCCCGGTAACCACATATAATGCTGGGCGTGGAGACACGCCCACCAACAATCAACACCGCATACAGGACGTGGTGGCTCACACCTGTCATCCCAGCACTCGGGAGGCAGAGACAGGAGGATTGCTGAGTTTGCGGTGGCTTGCCTGGGCACCATAGTGA
>PVIC010030065.1:0-22141 GCA_004025085.1 Thryonomys swinderianus
GCGAGAAAGTTGTTATTTTGTTGATTGTTGAAAGACTTCTCATCTTCCTGCAAGCTTTCTGCAAGCCTTTCCTGGCCAGATGAGGAGGCAGACTCTTCCTTACAATGGTCTTTAACAACTCAGTTTCAATTTCCATCAGAACTAGCAAAGTATCATTTGCCCAGATGCAAAAGATCTCAGAGAATGTATATATTTAGGACCAGTACTTAGAAAAAAAGCACCCTTTTGTCAACAAAAATGCGTCAACTTCAAATCAGATCTGTACTGGATCAATTCTTTATAATGCTTAATCAAAAATTATATTATTTAGTGTGCCATTTCTTAATTTTTTTCCTGTAGCATCATTACCTGGTAAAGTTCATGTTGTCAAAAATCTCTACCAAAACTCAATATTATTAATCCTCAGAAATAAATATAAGGCTTGGACATTGCTGAAACACTAATGAATGGATGAATTCTAATACAAAAGAACTGGGAGGCTAAACTGCATAAGATTATGTGCAAGACTTTCACTTTGAGCTCACTGGAACAGCAAACGTTGTCACAGTGAGCAGACACAACAGAAATTCTGATAAGTCATTACAGCAAGCCAGCACACAAATTGTCAATTGTAGCATTTGCTGAATGGCTTAAGGAGCTGCCAGCAAATCCATTAGAAGCCTTGCTTATCAGCCATAATGATGAGGAAAAATTACATCAGGCTGAATTGTTTCTTATATGACATTATCTGAAAAATTAGTGCTCTTTCCAATTAATAACTATATAGTAACTTTGAAAAATTTCACTAGTTCAATACATAATATATGTGGCCATCCTTTCTATTCTATAAAGGTCTGCTCTGTTTTATATAAAAATCCTTATAAGCATTTCCTGATGACATAATCTTTTTGCTGTTTAAGATGGTAATTAATGTTAGAAAATTACAAATAAGGCATCAAAACAGAGAGATAAAAGTGTAATGCTTTGAAGTAGAGTATATTAAGTTTGAATTTTGGCTGCATGATTTTATGCAAGTTATTAACCTCTTGAACTTCATTTTTTTTTTCTCCAGAGAAATAAAACTAATAAATTTGGTAGCATCCCTATGAGAATATATAACATATCTAAATTGTCGGGCATAAGCAATGATATAGAAAAAGGTATAAAATCTTAAAATTATAAGTTCATATTTTAAAATTAAGAAATAAGAAGTAGAAGTAAAATAGGAGAAAGGGAAAGACCTTAGCATTTCTTGAGTATTTTGGTAACAGACATACTGTTGAGGTTATTTCATTTAATTTTTCAGAGTGATTTCCCCCATTCTCTATTTTTCTCTACTTTCAGAATTTCTGCACATCCTTTTCTTTTTTTGTTTTGTTTTGATTTGAGACAGGGTCTCGCTTTGTAGTTCAGGCTGGCCCTGAGCTCGTTATGTAGCCCAGGCAAGCTGCCGCGAACTCAGCAATTCTCCTGCCTCTGCCTCCCGAGTGCTGGGATGACAGGCGTGAGCCACCACGCCCAGCTGCACATTCTTTTCTTACTCTGTCTCATATGTTTCTCAACATCTGTGTTTATTAATTTTTCTTTTTAGTATTAAAAATCTTTTGCTTTCATTTATGTTATTTATTTATATATTTGGTCAGATCTAGCACCAGTTGAAATACCGGCTCCTCAATTATTAGCCTGCTGCTTAACTCATCTAATGACGCTAAAAAGTGAAAAGTGACCCCAGAAAGGATCAATTCAGCAGTTTACATTTTAATGATTCTATCATTTATTTCTAAAAATGTCCTCTAATTTTTATATCTGCCTACTTTAATGAATTGCATCTAAATTTCCCCCAAAAGTCTCACATGCTCATCGGTGGAGCTTTCGGAAGTGGCTGGATCCAGGGTGTGGACACTGGGGTGTAAAATGGTTGAGCACAGTCCTAGGTGGGCATCATGGAGAGGCTCACCCTGGGTGTGGGTGCCATCACCCAACAGGCTTCTAGTCTAGAAGGAACAGAAGAGAAAGGGAGACTCACTGTCTGTTACCCTCTTTCCTACCCTGCCCTGGACCATTATTTCTCTGCAATGTCCCTTTGCTATGTGTCACGCTGCCCCAGAACTAGCCAGCTATGGACTGAAGCCTCTATAAACTGAATCAAAAATAACCCTTTCTGCCTTTAAATTTGGGTGTTGGGTATTTTGTCCCAGCAGTGAGAAAAGCAACTAAGGTGACATTTTAAAATTTACTAATTTTATAAACCTTGCAAATTGGTTGCTCTCCTAATTTCTTAGTGTGATAACTCTCTTTTATGTTTATTATTCTTGATTTTTGGTCAACTGCTTCTGTCGATGCTTTGTAATGTTTGAGTTCAAATTGTTTTTCTTCTAGACTTTTTTTTTCCAGAAGTGATCTTATTTTGGAATGTGAGGATGCCCCTCATCCAACATAAGCTAATAACAAGACACGGTATAAATTTCAACTAGTAAATTTTCCCAAAGTGTGATTTTTTTAAAAAAAAATTCTTATGAGAGAGTTTCCTCTGTTTTTTTATTTAATAAATCTAGATTTCAGCACGTTAAAAATACCGTGTTCTGTCCTCCAGATAGGTGGATTTGGTTCGCTGTTAGTCAGCTTTCCCGCTGCTGTGAAGACAAAATACCTATGCTTGCATTTTAAACAAGAAGTTTATTGGTCAGCATTTTAGAGGTTTGGGTCCATTGTCAACTTGCTCTAAAACAAAAGCATCCTGAAAGAAGGAAGCGGTGGCAGAAAGTTGCTTCACAGTGGCCAGAAGGCAAAGAACAGGGGAAGCACATCGGTGACACATGAACATGCCAAAGACAGCCCCCAGCGACCCACATCCCCCAGTGAGGTCCCATCTCTCAACAGCACATACAACTGTGAACATCAGCGGATCAATCCGCAGTGTTACTTTCACGGAATAAGCAAGGCCTAAGCTTCATATTTTATTCCTCTACAAACATCAGCATTCTAGTGCTGGCCACAGCCATGAGGCAGTACAACTACCAATCCTTTCCCAACACACACGTGAGGGATATAGAGCTTCCACATACTTATCAATTCTTTATTTTATGTGAGTCACTATAAACTCTTCAGTTTTATATTTTTCTTTATGTTGAATCCTCTCAACTCACCATAAGTAAGATGGTAGTATGAGGGCTTTCCAATGGCTACATTTTGTAAATTCTTTCAAATTATAATTGATTCAGGAATCTAGGAATCCTCTTGTGGTAGTTTGCACTAATATTAAGGATCGTACCACAAATAAACCAAAGCGATCAGGTGTGTAGTCATTCTTAAAACAGACTTTTATTATTCAAGAGATGATGAGAATCTGAGAGAAAAAAATGACCCTAAAAAAGATCAATTCACAGCACTCGGGAAGCAGAGACAGGAGGATTGTTGAGCTCGCCGTGGCTTGCCTGGGCACCATAGTGAGCTCAGGGCCAGCCTGAACTATAAAGCGAGACCCTGTCTCGAAAGCAAAAAAAAAAAAAAAAAAAAAAAAATCAATTCAGCATTTTCTAGATCTTCTTCTGGAGAAGAGATTTCTTTCTGTTCACTTTGCCATGTTGGAACTTGAATTATAGATTCTATAATATTAATCTGTATCATCAAAACTAAAGGACAATTTCTGAAATCAAGACGTCAAAGACAGCTAGTTTCAGGAATCTTCAATGGAAAAACCATCTTTTCAGAGTGCCGGTAATTTTGATGTGGATGCACCTGGAAGAATAGAAACTCACGCTCAGAGAAAATGAATACTTGGAGATGAATGGCATTTTCACAAACTAGAAATACCCAGTGTTTAGTTCCATTGCTGTTAATTTCTGAAGAGGGAAAAATTGAGATTCTGTGGTTGTCTGTATACACTGTTATAAATGTCAAAGGTGAATTCTTTTTTTTATTTTAATTGAATTCTTTATTGGTACATTTTATATACAGCTCACAATTACACTCAACATTGGGGTATTTGTACCAAAGGTGAATTATTTTTTCTTAAAAGCAAAGCCTTGTCATTATTAAAATTATTACTATAGATGATCTATTCAATAGATGTCTATTTCCAAAACTCTTACTTGACACTGAGGAATTGACCAATTTATACATTTCACATGTGACTGACTATAATCAAAAGAGGAACATTTGCTTAAATGTACATTGAGTTAAAAGAAAAGTTATAATTGTGAAAAAGCAGATATTTAAAAAGTTAAAACTTAAACATTACTGATTGAGTTGAGTAGGAAAGAAGAATGTGATTGATAGATGGTGAAGGAGGAAGATCAATGTAAAAATTCCTTCCATAACTATGTCAACAATGAATTTCAAAACCTTTGATATAAAAATTAGTTTCCACTGAAATAATCAAAACCTGCAATTTGAACGCTTTAAAGCAGATCACTGCTAATATTAACATGTTGTCAAAATGGATGTGTTTATAATTAGTGTAGTTACTTTACAGCATAAATGATAGTGGATGTGTTTCCTAGAACCTGCATTTCCACGCCTAGTTATTTGTACTTCAGAGCAGCTATCACAGAAGGGCACAGAGAAACATGAGGAACACTGTTGATGAGACTGGAAGCCAATCTGGTGGTCATTCTATGGGTGATAACTAAACTAGAATACTATGTATAACCAAGAAAAATTAGAACTTATCGTGAACTTATAGTGTCATGGGAGGCCTCTGAAGCATTGTTCATGTGTTCTATCTCAAGGAAGAAAATAGAAAGTAGAATGACATACATTGTAAATCAATAGAAAATTTAAAACCAACATGCACGATCAATGTCATATCCTATTAATCTATATACATGTACACAAATAAGCATATATAAGTTGAATGAAATATTTTGAAAGGTAAATACTCATGAGATATAAAACATTTAGAATTAGAGGAGAAAGGGGAATGTTATAAAAGCATACATAGAAAGGCTAGTAGGTGTTTAGCAGTAGCATATAATGGATTTGCAATAGCACTAAGACAAATTTCAGGTTAGAAATAAGGCGACATTCACTGTATACAAGTCATCAAAACGAAGGGATTCCAGCTCAGTGGGAGACCACTTGCCTAATATGCACAAGACTCTGGTTTCATTTCCCAATACTGGAAGAAAAAAATCATCGATGATTAGTAAAATGACCATCACTAGAATAGTCAAATAAGTGTGAAATGGGTTAAAAATAAATGAAATTTGCCAGGCATGGTGGCTCACTCCTGTAATCCCAGCACTAGGGAGGCAGAGAGAGGAGGACTACTGAGATCGAGGCTTGTCTGCGCTACATAGTGAGCTCAGAGCCAGCCTGAACTACAAAGTGAGACCCTGTCTCTAAACAAACAAACAAACAAACAAACAAATAAATAAATAAATGCAAATCATGGCAGTATTTATGTTGAAGTTGTCTGTTTTACATTCGATACGAACACAAGCACTATTTCTACAGTCATTTATGTGTGGGTGTCAAGTGGAATGTACCCGAAGCCTCCTCCTGAGGGAAAAAGGAGGTTTATTTTTTAAATTTTTTATTTATATTTATTTACTTACTTTTGGGTTTTTGAGATAAGGTCTGCCAGGTGGGGCTGGGTTTGAGCTCACTGTGTAACCTAGGCTGGCCTCAAACATGAAGCATCTTCCTGCCAGAGCCTCAGGAGAGCTGAGCCAGCACCATACTCTTGGCTGGAATGAAAAAGTATTAATAAGGGCCCATCCCATTAGGAAGCCAAATACATTGTATATCAACAGCATGCAAAAACAAAACAGCAAAAGCTTTTCCTAGATTTTGAGAAGAACTGGTCTTCACCATGTGAATAGCCTAATGGAAATCTGCATGTTATGGCTGTCTAGAAGTCCCGTGAAAGCCTCATGCAGATGAGGTGAGACTTTCTTTTTTAGAAGTGGCTAAAACCGGAAAATGAGTGATTGGTTTGTCACCAGTGATGACACCCAGGCCGCTAAGCTCTCTTGTTGCTTTTGCTGTCTTCTGCCACCCGGAACTGTTTCCATTCTCCTGCCCTGAGTTGGAGCAGCTAACCATGGACTGAAAGCTCTACAAACTGTGAGCTAAATAAACCCTTTCCCTTTTAACTTTGGACATCACGTATTTTGGCTTAGCAAGGAGAGAAAAGTAACTCAGATACTCCACAGTCAACGTTACACCCTCCATTAGAACTTGCTGACCCATCTCGCGGAGTGAGCCCCAGTCCCTGAGAACATCAAGATCAAAATGGCTTCAAGTACATGAGTGCTCTTCCAAAATTACCAGACAGTTTTAATTACTCAGAGCTCTCTTTTATTCATCAATATCTTGTTTCTCAGGTCTTTAGCTTTATTTGAGTTTTGATAAAAATGTCTCTCCCCCAGAATTAGGAGCTTTTAATTGATTAGAATGTTTAAATTTTTAGCATTAGAAACAAAGAGAAGAGTCCTAGCAGTAAGGTCTCAGGATGTTTTCAAAAGTCACAGTATCTCAAACTCATTGTCCTCTTCAAAGAGAAAATGTAGAAGTAGAGAAGGCAGAAACATGCAGAAAGAACATGAATGAAAATCTCCTATGATCCTTCAGAAATATCAAGTGATTTTTTTCATGTTAATTCTGAGGCCAAATTACATCCAGAAGTTTCTTTAGAAATTGCCATTATTTTAGAGAGCCCAGAGAAAGCAAAGGAAACATGATAACTCATTTGGCAGACCTGGAATTAGAAACACAACAGAAGAATAAGCTTTCTTCTCACTTTGGAATTCGGAGAGCATTCAGTATACTCTGTGATCATCTCATTTGGAAGGATATTTCTGTTCAGGATACATATTAATTTTAAAATTTAATGAGTTGAAGTCATGGGAAAATATGTAAGTCAAGAATGCACTAAGGAGAGTCTCTTTACAATTATTTTTTTCCTGTTCTATACCTTCCTGGTAAGACAACCAGACCCTCCACACAACTCCCCTGAGCCCTTCGCCCCCACTCCAAAGGGCCTAAAAACAGTCCTCATTCAGCAGCACACAAGCACTGGTCATTTCTGTGCCTCTGAGAGATCTCCAGGACTCATCAATCCCATGGTGGTCACGGCTCTAATTCATCTCTGAAAGAACATGCTTCAAGTGTCATCCTGCCTCTGTTTTAACCCAAGATCATTCCAAGTTTTTTCTCTATTCGTTTAGGGTTTGTCATTGATAAATTCTTTTGTATCCTCCCTCTCATCTCTAAGCCCCCAGATTGCTTCTTGCTGGAATGAGAACCTGACTCTCTGTGAAGCGCTTTGCCCGCCCTCATAGGGTTCTCAAGGGATGGCTGCGCCTTCTCTCTCATGCCACGGGATCGAGTAGGTCACCTCCTTGGCTCCTCATGGTTCTTTTGGGGGCATTTTCCCTAAACCACATTCAGGCTCCATTTTACTGCGTGCGTTGCCAGCACCCCACTCACCTTTCTGGCTGCAGCCAGTGGTGGTGCTTTGGGATTTGCTCCGAGTCCCTTCGCTGCATATTTTAGCACCTGTCTGATCCTCCTCACCACCGCTCCTATCATTATAGCTCAGGATTCCCGTAGCCACGAATGATCCCGCTTGGATCCTGCACCAATTTGCCTGCGATGATCTTGTCCTCTAGGTCTTATGAGCTACGCATTTCTACGGTCAGACCAAGGAAGTTGTCATTTGCCATAACTACTTCCTTTGTATAGACTCGGTTTAAGGCATCCCAAAGAAAACTGCCCCCTTCAGAGGGCCTTCCTCCGTTTCCATCCCTCACCTGGGCTCTCCAGGCCACGGAGGTACCGCATTCGTTTGGGTGTCACTCATCTCTCATCTTTTAAACTCGAGTTTGCTTCATTGGACCAATCATAACATCACTGTCAGCGCTGTCTCCTTTTTCTCCTTTAAGTCACACCAGCACGATGAGACCTCATTGATTCAATTCAACTTCTCACCTACTTATAATATGGCTGGAGAATAAGAAATATCCACGCTGGCTGATCTTATTTTAAATTCATGGGCACAAACCTTAAGTGGGTCATTAGGGTTGTCTGCAAATCGTCCCTTATTTCCCAACTCAGTGCACTCTTGCACTTTCCGAGACAACTATTGCATAGCTTCTCATTCCTCAGACATTTAATAATCCCTCTATAGTTTCATTTGACGTCTTTGCTTCATATTTCAGTATGAGAAGAAATATGATAAGAAAGGAATGCAGGAATGCATTAAAACCACTGCCTTGTCTCACCTGCAGCAGGGATGGATGGAAACGAGATGAGGTACATGTCTCCATTCGTGCAGTGAGTGGCATTTCTTCCATCCCGCTCAAAAACACTGTTCCTGCAGTCGTTTGTTTCCCTCCTGCAGAACCTATTTTGCCTTCCTAGTTAATCATTTACAGCAGTATGTAAACAAGCTGTCCTGTTTCCTATTTAAAAATCTTGTTCTCTGATCTTTATCCAAATACCTCACTTTTCTGGTCCTTTTAGAACAAATATCTTAAGTCATGTAGCAGCACTCACGATTTCTCTCTATCCTTTACTCTTCTCTTGAATCTGCTCCAGTCAGAATGTGCTTCTCTTAATTTATCACATCTCCTGTTGTCACTAGACGAACTCCATGTTTCCAAATTCATTGACTTGTTTTTTTTTTATTTGACTTCATAATAGGAAAGCACATGTAATCCATACCTGTTGGAATATATATATACTTTGTTCATCTACAGGACAATGTTCTTTCTCTTTTCTTTTCCCATCTGATATCTTTAGTTGTTTCCTTGGTGAACCATCCTCCTCTTCACAACCGCCCAATGTCACAGAAACTCAAGGATCAATTCTTAGGATTTTCTCTCTTTTATCCACTTTCACCCCATGTAGTCAACTAATCCAATTCTTTGCATTTTGTTTCAGCTCTGATCCTTCCCATGGGATGCAGATCCATATTCCATCTCTGTAATTGGGTTTATAATGGGCATCTCAAATTCACCCTCCCCGAAACGAGAGTTTTGATTTTTTTACTCTCCTTTTCTGTCACCTCTGTTTCAGTAAATAGAAGCTTCATTCACATGATAGCTTAAGGCAAAAAAAACTTGAGAAACGTTTTCTCTCATAATTGCTCCTCCCCTTTCCAAATTCCAATCCAATTTAGTGAAAAAAAATAATATGTCTGTTGTTAGCCGTATAGCCAGGACCTAATTATTGCCCAAATCTTTCCTGATACCTTGAACTGTTATGGAATATTTCTCACTATTCTTTTCCTTTTCACTTTTGTCCCCTAAAACCCTGAGTGTAAATAATGCAATACCTTCATGTGACTGTCATGCTTAAACCCCTCCAAGCTTTCCCAGGTCTTTCAGTATAAAATATAAAATCCTCAATGTGAACTATCTTTATCTAAATTCTACTTTCTCTCCTCTAATCTCACTCCTAACATTCACCCCCTCAGATGGCTGAAATGCTAACTTTCATTCCACTCAATCAAGCCAAGTTCCTGTCTCAAGCTCCTGTTGCTTTTATTGGGAACCCTTTTCTCTCCCTCTGACTTCACCTCTATCCACAGAACTTACTATCTCATTTTGTTTTGGTTTCTGTTTTAAAGGTACTAAAACCTAAGTATGTTTTCATGTCTGAAGAAGTAACTTGTATAGGAATAGAACTCAATAAATGTTACATTAGCTATTAAATAAGCATAGGAATGCCATTGGACAGTACACAAAATAAAAATGGTAGTGGTTAGTTTAAGCATTTCCACCGTTGTATCCTATGGGAAGAATATGTAACAATGATATCCAAGCTTCTCATTATAAACTTTCTATAAGATGGCCTTGGATTTCAGGTATGGAAATGAGACCTTGAGAGCCTTACACAGGATGGAAACAGGGCCTTGTAGCCTTAAGTCAAAGAATTTCAGAAAGACTGACAGTGACATTGATGATATGCATTTGAAGAAGTCACAGATTTGTCTTAGATTATTTTTATGACACATATAGCAGTTACAACAGTTGTTCAGGGGAGTAAACTTGAGTATCTATATTGAGATTTATTTAATTTGTGTGAGTCATGGTATACAAATATGGGTCTTCAACTCCACTCTGCCTCTGCATCATGTGCACCCGAGGAGGTGTGTTTTTTGCTAACCTTTTGCTTTAGACCATTTCATATAGTGGTAGCTAAGATCCACCTGCTGCAGTTTGTATGGCAGATGGCTTCCAGGCGCCACCCGTGCTCTCTTGAATGTTTGCATCATCTCTCTGCATGCTGACTTGTCTTCCAAGAGCCAGCACCTGCATCTGTTAGGAAAGCCACCCTCGGGCTGTCATAACCATGTCTGACCCACAGACTCAGCTGTCCTGCCGTGCTGGGGAGTCAGTACCGCCAGGGGCAACCCATACTCAGGGTTCTGTGAGCGCAGACACCCCCATGCCTTGAACTTCAGCAGGGCTGTGCCTTCTGCAGTCCTGTCCTCCAGTAGCTGGACTGTCTGTGTCACCCCCCCCACACACACCAGTGTTCCTCGTGCCACTGAATGAACTATTTGCACTTGACTTGGAACAATCTGTTTCCTGGGGAAACCAAACCAGGAAGAGACTTTGTTACTTTAATATTTTAATGTATTAAAATGTTATATTTTATTTTAATGTCAATATTTTGACAGTTCATGCTTAATAGTTCCATTATTTGTGGGCTTTTTACACTTAATATATCTTGATTTCTGCTTGTGACGTTGATTCTGGGAAAGGTTGTTTTAAAAAATTTTTCTCTCTTTCTTTTGAATAAGAAGTTTTCAGAGTGTTACATTACTCCCCAGGCTGTCCCTTAGTTATCTATTGTTGTGTTGTTTTTTATAGTTTTTGGTAATTACAATATGCATTCTGATTTGTTAATATCTGATGTAACTGCACACTTTCATCTCTCCACAGCAAAGGCTTGAAAAATAACTCCATGCCACTTAATGCTCATACCAGCACAGAGAAAGATGAGGGAAGCTGGATGGGAATCAGTGTCCTACACCGTAGATACTAGCTCCTGAGCTCTCACCCTCATGGTTAGCACAGTGCTCAGCACAAAATATTGTCAAACATGCCAGTTTATTCCTTCCCCTCAGAGAATTGACTGTGTCATATATTGGTACAAATTCCCTTATGTTATGTGTGATTGTGAGATGTATATAAATTGTACCAATAAAGAATTTAATTTTAAAAAGTGCCAGTTTATTCCTGCGAGGGGAGAAAAACAATAAATGAAATTGTGTGTGTTTATTCTTAAAGTTTGCAAGCAAACTGCTTTCCACGTTCTAGTATCAATGTAAGTGAAAGACACCACAATCAGTGGCCCTCTGTAAACTCCATCACACTGTGTTAGCTCACTAGAAGTGGGCTCACTGAATCTCCGTGATGGATTAGGATGCTGTCTACTGACAGGGGCATGTGCTTTCCACATACTCCGAGTGATATGTTTTGAAATTAAATGTTACTGATTGTTTTTTAGCCAAAAGAAGATCAATATCACTTCCAAGAATTCCTTAAGAAAAAAAAGAATGATTGAAAAGGAAAAAAAGCCCAGAATGATCAATGATGAGTGAAATGGTACTGGGGAGGAGGGGAGGAAGACAAAAGAAATACTGTTTTATGTTTCGTGCATAGAAATCATATAGCAGTTTGGTATTTCTGCCTTCCTTCTAATTAAAAGTGGTTAGAGAAAATACAGGTGAATATGATTGTCTTCAAAACTAGTTTTATTTTTAGTACCCATAATGACAAAGAGGATATTAAAATATATTTACTTCTGTCTATATGCAGGAATATGGACGAGAATACAGATGATATTGAAAAATAAACTGGCTTATTCAGTTCCCTTAGAGAAATAAGCAAATACTAAAATCCAATTATGTGTAACCCTTTCTATAATTCTATTTCCTATAGAAGAAAATTCTGAATTAAATAGTCTTATCATGAACTTTTTCTAGAAGATAATCTCATGGGCCAAGTCCCTTTCAATGCCAGGGTGGGCTCCGTATTATTCATTACCTGACCATCAGGTGGTGTTCAGTTTTTTAATGCCAGGTGTGCATAAGAAAATAGACATTAGCTCTCCTTCTCTATATGATACTGAGTGTGTGAGTTCGGAACATCAGAATCTATTCCAGTGTTCAAGGTTTGTCTTCTTAAGTATCTGTAAATAATGAAGTCAGTCAAAAAAGTTAAATAGTTCCTGATTTCTGTGCAGGAGCAGAGGTGGGATACAAACCTTCCAATGACACAATGCAATAAATAGTTCAGTGACATCATGTACTATTTTATTTTATTATTTTTAACGAACTGTTTTAAAAAGTAGAGTAGGAAAAACAACAGCCTTTACATATGCAAATGGACCATCATTCTATTATGGCAGGTATTTTATGGTCAGTAGTTCAGACATCACAGTCAAATGACAGAAAAATGGAGGAATGTTCTACCCATCCTCTCCATGTATTCACAGACACATTGCCTCTTTTGAGCTTGACCTAGACAGTTCCCAGTTCCGCCCATTTTGGATAATGAAACTGAGGATACTAAAAGAAGACAAATAAAGGTCTAAGTTTGAAGGTACAAACTTTGAGGGATGGTCTTCTCAGCCTCCCAGTTATTGTTTCCTTTCCAGTCCCTGCACAGACACTCTGGGCACCCTCTCCAGTCTTCATAGTTGAATTTAGTGGAAAACACGGGATAGGATGTATTTATTCCTTCTTATCCAGAAACGAGCTCCTATACACAACATTTTTTAAAAAATCTTTTAATGTTAATATCTCATTTTATATATTTATTAACAACTTTGGAAGAGTTGATAGACTAAAAATATGATAGAAAGTTGATGAGTAAAGTTCATACTGGCATTGAGTAGGTTTTCTCTGCTATTCTGAACTCCTTCAGGCATAAAATATGTGAAGACGAGTTGGTTATCTGAGGGACAATCACATCAGTACTTAGCTTCTTTTAAGGGTTGGCTCATCACTCTGGCTAAGAAGCTGCGTGGTCTACTGTTCTTAACGCATTTAGTGTTTCTGAAATTAGTTAGATATGGTCACAAAGACTCCAAGATAAATGCCCTTTGAAGAGTCTCTAAATAACTCTTCAGAACTTACATCCAGGTTTAACTATCACCACTTTTATGTATGACAGCCAAGTGTGAAAAGAATATACCAATTGGCTTAATTCACAAACACAATGAACACCTTTTGTGCCTAAGATAGTACGATGAATGGAGAAAAGAAACATAATCAAAATGTGATTCTTTTAATCAAGAAAATCGTACGGTGGGAGATTCAGGTATGAAGACAACTCATTATATGGGAGAATAAAACAAAACAAATGAGTGATGCTGGGAATCTAGTCAAAAGAGAAAAATGAAATTTGAATAAGAGTAAAAATATTTTTGAATCCATTTAAAATAAATTACAAAATTTAGCTATTAAGTTTGATAGACTGTGATTTTCTGGAAACATCACTTAACCTTGAAATATAAATTTCTATTTTTAAACTTGATACTATTTATTTCTTGGATCATATGGTTCATATACTGTCTCAGTTTATGTCTCTATGTTTGAAAAAAGAGTTTATTGTTGGGTTCACTCATGATATTAATTTGTTTTATTACTTTATGGGTACTTTTACCAAGTATTAATAATATTGATATTTTGATAAATTTACTTGTATTTTAAATAGTATAAAACATCAGATATCATTACAATTGCTAATCCTTTGTTCCTAACTTACCTTCTCTAAGGTGTTATTATTTTAAATTTAGATTGTATCTTCCCAGTCTATTATTTCATGTTTTGAACTGTGTCCATATATCCATATGTCCATGTCACTGTCTCTTATACCATATTTTTCTGAAAATACTTTTTTTTTGTGGTTTTGGGGATCAAACTTGGGCCCTTGCATGTCCAAGGTTGGCGTAATACCACTTGAGCTAAATCCCCAGCCCCTTTTATACTACATTTTTATATTTATAGAATACTTTTTCATTACAGTGTAAATATTATTTAGTCATTTTCTCTTTTGTGGGGTGAAACTTAGTTTTCTTGTTTAAATATATGTGTTAGAGAATTATTCTTCTGGATATATATAATAAAATTTATTCCTCAAGTAATGCTACATTGACTACAAATGTTCTTCCACTCAGGATGGATGTCATTTCCTGATAAACCTATTGTCAAATGAAAATATTATGACCAGAAAGTACACTTAATACACTTAATACACAAACTATGGGCATAATATCAATACAGTACATTTAGAGTATTCACTGAAGAAAATTATTGAATTCAAAATCAAGAAAATGAATTTTACTTAGTCCTTATCACTTATGACTACTATATAGGTAAAAAAAATCATCATCCTTACTACTATAAATCTAAGGTGGTCTAAATACCATTAACCATTGACAAATTAAAATTTAGTCTTTCTCTTTCTTCACTAGAAGTTATGAATATCTCTTTTGTATCCTTGGGCCTAGAAGATATTAACTGCTTTACAAATTAATTTTACTATGAATGTTTGAGAATTTTGATTTTTACATATACTCTGACATTTGTCCAACTTCTATGCTTTTTTGGCAAGAAAGTACTTTATTCATAGATTTGGAGTAAATGTTTTTTTTCTTTCTTTCTTTTTTTTTTTGAGACAGGGTCTCGCTTTGTAGTTCAGGCTGGCCCTGAGCTCACTATGTAGCCCAGGCAAGCCTCGAACTCAGCAATCCTCCTGTCTCTGCCTCCCGAGTGCTGGGATTACAGGCATGAGTCACCACACCCAACACAGTGGTATGTGGTACTGATTGCCGGTGGTCATGAGTCACCACGCCCAGCATTGTACGTGGTTCCTGGAGTTCAAACTCAGGACCTTGCACTTGCTAGACAGGTGCCAGAACCACTGAGCTAAATCTCTGGCCCACGGTAAACATTTTTTATAGTATCAGATACGTTCTCTTGTATTTCTAGTTTGATAAGAATTACTGTTATGTGATTTTTTAATTTCATTCATAATAAAGTTCTATAGCATTAAATTTCTTTTGAACCCCTTTGTGTGACTACTGTGATCATAAATTCTTTTATTCTCCACTGATGTTTAAATAGTAGGTTACACCATTAAATTTCTTAAATACTTTATAATCTTGAAACAATTCTTTTTAATTTTTTTATGTTTACAGTACATAATGATTATATTCATTGTTAGAGTTGATAATGTGCACATAATACATTTTAATTCTAATTTTTAACTAATTCTTATTGTGTATATCTATATATATCAGTTACTATTAGATTTGAAAGGCTTTTTTTTTCTTTTTTTGAGATGAGGTCTCACTTTTGTAATTCAGCCTGGCCCTGAACTCACTATACAGCCCAAACTATGCTTGAACTCACTGCAATCCTCCTCCCTCCGCCTCCCAAGTGCTGGGATTACAGGCATGAGCCACTACACTAGGCTAACATGTATTTAGAATTTCTTTTTTTTTTTTTTGAGACAGGGTCTCTCTTTGTAGTTCAGGCTGGCCCTGAGCTCACTATGTAGCCCAGGCAAGCCTCAAACTCAGCAATCCTCCTGTCTCTGCCTCCCGAGTGCTGGGATTACAGGCGTGAGCCACCAGGCCCGGCCATTTATTTAGAATTTTTATGTCAAAGTTCATCAGAGATATTTATTTCTATTATCCTTACCTATTATTCAAATTTCAGCAATCCCATAAAAAATAAAGTGGGAAATTTTTTTTTCTGCTTTCATGTTCACTTTGAAATTAGAGTCACTGGAAAGACATATAAAGCCATTGAGACCAATTATTTTCTACTGAGCAGAACTGAGATTTTATAGTTTAAAAAAGCCACTTTTGGAAATGTGTATTTTTCCTGGACATTTTTTGTTTTTATCTAAATATTTGGCTTCACTAATAGGAAGTAATTTATGTCTTTTTTTTATTTTAGAACTTTTATCTGTAGCTCCAGTATGAAGAATATTGTTGTTTGGCCAGCTTTTAACTTTTAAGTAAGTAATTTACAACCATTCATAATTGCCAACCTTAAAAGATTTTTGATTTTTTTACTCTTTTATTTCAAATAGGATTTTATTTCAAATTAGGATTTGTTCTGTTTCTTACTTCTACTTTAAATAAATAATCTGTGTGATCTTTGCATTTTCTTGTCTCTGTATTTTGAAATATATTTGTTATTCTTTTATTCAGCTTCCTGACTTGAATATTCATGTCACTAATTCCGGGTTGTCTGCCTTCCTCCTTGCCAGAATTGGGCCCAGTTCTACTCAAGTAACAAAAACACAAGCTTCACTCAGGAAATGAGGCAGTCTTCATCAAGAACTCTGCAGACGGTGGATCGGACACTAGCACTGATTCCATCTGTCTCTTGGACTCACAGGCGTGAGAGAAATAAGAAATAATGGAAAAGAGTCAACAAGGAAGCTTGAGGCCAACATAGAATTTGACTTAAGTGCTAAAGGTTAAGATCAAATATACGTGAAAAAGAAATTATGTAGTTAGAGGTGAATGTGAGGGACGCTGTGATAATAGAATGAAACACCGTGCAATTAGTGATCCATAGAGCACAGGTAACTGCTGAGGAAATGGTGGGGTTATCGGGGAGGAACTCCGGGGTTGGGGTAATGAAGGAGGTGGTCTCTCCGATCACATGAAAGTGTGTTTAAATTGAATCCCGCCTCTCCCTAGCTGGGGGAGCTTATATATTTTACCGAATGTCTCTGAACCTGAGTTTCTTGAGTCACAGTGCTATTAGCCATGCCAGCTTTGCGTGTTTTCCTGTGCGAACCAGATCAGTGTGTGAAAAGTATGTCATTGATTTCAATGTCAGTCATACTTTTAAAGTACAGAACGGAAGTAGATTATTTGACAATTCGCACTGTAAGAACATCCAATAATGGCATTAAGGCATAAGATTCTGGACATAACCAATGACGTAATTCAGAAATTAAGACCAAAGGGAATCTTATCTTCCAGTGTTCAGTGAGTCTCTCTGCTGCAGGGGCCTTTATGAAGGAGAACAGGTGTGAGCTGTGAGCAAGTGTGTAGGCCCGAGTTCGAGTGTCCAGTCAATCTGACTCTGATTCCGACTGATTTTAGATAAAGCACTATTTATTCTAGTCATAGGTCTTTCTATGATATACTTGCTAGAGGCAAAAAGAAAAATTCTTTGGGACATTGACTAGGTGTGAAACTAAAGAGCTTTAATTTGGTAACATTTTAAAGCAGCCACTGTGGTTTGGACTGAGAAATGAAATGCCCCAGGAGACATGACAACTATGCTCAGTAAGTTTTATGTGACCACCCGGGGCCCATCCAGACTACTTTATTGTCTCTTAATTGATGTGTGCTGAGAAAGTAAATGCAGGAATATCTGTTTTCCAAGTCAAAAAATGTGATACCTAAGTCAGAGGATATATTCAAAAGATTCTTGGAAATACGGAGATATCACTTATAAATAGCTATGAGTTTCTTGTAAAGGGAGCCACTACTAGGATGGTACTGTAATCCTCTGTATCAGTTTGGCAAATTACTTAATTCTCTCCATCTTACTTTATACAATCATAACACGGGGTATGTATCAGCTGTTTTTGTTGGTAGTAAAATTATTACTGCATTCAAATATCAGTTTCTATACAGTAAAATATTTAACTAATGTATTAGTTGAGACAATCACAGATAATGCGAGAGAAACACAAGTTTTCATTCAGTAACTTAATGTAAGAAATGTTTATGGTTTTATCTTGCTGGAGTGATCATAATTCTAATGCTTTGCCAGTGACAGGGGCCTTATCAATGAGCCCGGAACGGGGCCTAAGGGCTGCCCTTATCTTGCTCATGAAATACTCTAAAGTCCTCATTATTGCTCGGGTGGCTCTTTTTCTTGTAGTGAAACAGAGACTGAAGTTTCTTCTGGATTTTGGTTCTGTCATCTTTCACATGCAGGTCACAGTACCACCCTAGCAGCGGTGGTTGTGCTTGTGAAATAACTTAAGACAGAGAAGAGGAAAGGACAGAGGGAGCCTAATGTGTGGAATTTGCTGATTTCTCTAGAGTAAATAGCCTCATCATGGTCAAGGTCCAACTCCAACAGTTCAATGCTTGGCTCACGTTATTGACTACCTACTAATTGGCTGTTCAGAGCTAGTGAGATCCAGCTCTAGAAGATCATGGACAGGTGTCTTCTCCACTCCAGTCACTTTAATAAGAAGAAAGCATAGAATAAAGATGTGGGACGCTTCTCAGCCTTTTGGCTAAGATCAAGTGTAGAATAAAGATGTGGGAGATATTTTTACTGGCTAAGCCTGGTTATTGAATAACACATAATGTTGCACTTCTGAGTCTCTGTTTAGAATTTAGTCACATGTGAAGACAGCAAGAGATCTTGTGACATGTGGTCTGACTATGAAAGATACAGAACCAGGCTCCATAATTAAGTCTACCTCTGTCACATCTAGATAATTTCTATTATTGGTTTCTTTTCTGTAAGACTCTTCTTTTTGTTTTTGTTTTTGTTTTTTTTTTTGGGGGGGTGGTACCAGGGATTGAACCCAGAACCCTGTGCTTGTGAGGCAGACACCAGACCACTGAGCTAAATCCCCAGTCCCTAAATAATTTCTAATATTGTCTTTGTTATGGCTCTCAAAAGGGACACACACTAAAGGATTCATCACCAGCTCATGCACCTGTTGAGATGTTGGATCTTTAAAAGGTGGAGCCTAGTGGGAGGAAGTGAGATCGGGGGCAGGGGGGAATGTACCCTTAAATAGGATACAGCTAGCCAAAGTCCCCAGTCCTTAGTCTTCCTCAGGCCCTTGACATGGGTATTGGAACTTTGCTCCTCTCCTTTTTAGCTGTCATGAGGTGGGCAACTTTACCGTGTGCCCTCAGGCAACAGCACCACCCACCACAGGCCCAAAAGCATCAGGACCAAGCAACCATGAACTAAAAGCTCTGACACCACAAGCCAAAATAAACTATTCCTATTTATAAGTTGATTTTCTCAGGTATTTTGTCACAGCAATGCAAAGATACTAACACAGCTTCTCATTATAAAATACTAGAAAATGTAATATGATTTCCAGTTATCTGACCCCCAATAATGTAAATAATCTTAGACATATTCAGATAAAGAGGTAAGTGATCACAGGGAATTTAAAACATAAAATATACACTCTATTGCATTATAGTAATTTTCAAAGAGTTTTCTTTAATTGTGGCTTTAGGGAATAACTCTATAACTATGTTAGTAATAAAACAATGATTTAATAATTTCTGTTAAGTATTAAAATATGGCTTTCCAATCTGTGTCATAAACTATTAAAATTGTACTTTTTTTTTTTTTTGAGACAGTTTGTAGTTCAGGCTGGCCCTGAGCTCACTATGTAGCCCAGGCAAGGCTCAAACTCAGCAATCTTCCTGTCTATGCCTCCTGAGTGCTGGGATTACAGGCATGAGCCACCATGCCGGCAAAAATTGTACTTTTGAATTTTGATATTTATTCATGTATTGCACTTCCTACTTCAATCGGGTAAAAATTGCTTTGGCCTAGCTAAAGTAAAAATAAAAGTACACTGGTAGCTCCACTAACAGGGCAGTGTTGAGGCATTAAGTGAAATAAACCTACTCCTCACTCTGGTGACATTTCCATGTATTTGCTTCAAAAGTAACTTGTTAATTTTACAGGTGGTTCTTCACTGACTTTGTCATAAGATAGATGAGAATGTTCATAATAAATCACCTAAAAGTCTTATTTTGTTCAACTTTAATTCCAGTCAATATTGATCATGAGATTATTTGAAAGTACTTTGAGTAGGGAAATATTGAACTGATGGAAATAAAGTAATTTAATGTGAAATATGACCATAATAGTGCCATTACATTCCCTATTGAACTCATCTTTGGGAACTACTGAAGTAATTTTTTCCAGTTTATAATGACATTTATTTTGCATTTTTTCTGACAGCTGCTTGACTTGATAGACAATGTTATGATATTAAAATGTTAGACATTTTCAAATTATAGGTTTGCATGTATTTAAACTGAATTTAGTCAGGTGCATAGCTCCTCTAATGTGTACCATGTGAGTTCAAATTCCACAAAGCTATTTTCTTCTTTGGAGCTCATCTTCAATGTGGTGTGAAAACTGATTTTTGTCAACAGAGAAGAGCGGCAATAATCACTGATTTAATGCCAAGATATCTGGGTTTGAAGCCTGGCTCCCGCTCGGGAACTATGTTATTTGGAGCAACTGTGTTAACCTGTCTGTGACTCAGTTTCTTTTCTGTGAAATGGAGGTACACAAGTTTATTCCATGACTCCAGGTTTGTAAAGAGGTTTAAATCAGTCAACATATAAAACCCTGTGTGTGTGTGTGTGTGTGTGTGTGTGTACACATGCGTGGCACTGGAGATTGAACCTACAGCTTTTGCACTGGAGCTTCATCAGCCCTTCAGAGTCTTGCTAAGTTGCTGAATTGTGCAGGAGTGGCTTAAATTTATGATCCTCCTGTCCCAGCCTCCAGAAAGGTTAATATTATAGGTGTCTAACTCCATTTCCAATTTAAAAATTCTTTAGATTAGTGATGGCATATGGTTTCTTATAAACATTATTATTATAAAAATATATATTGGTGCTATATTTTATATCTTTTCTTTGTGTGTCCCTATTTATTTCTTTTCTAAATAACCACTGTTCACTAAAAATCAAAGGAAGAAGCAGAGGCTAAATTACTTTTCCATCCTTTTGATAATACATTACTCTTTTTTCACCTAAGGCACCAAGATGATTTTAATCTCAAAAGGGGAGAAGCCACACTTAATCTAAATAATTTTTATATTAAAAATTGATCATTGGAAAATGAATTCCTGATTTTAATTAATAAGATAATTAAACCTTTTTTTCATACCTTCAACTAAATTACATGAACTCAGTTTCTTCTGGATTCTCTCTTGTATTCCTTCAACTGAAAGTTTTCCTTTATCCATGAAAGTTGACACTTTTAAAAGAAAGCCACTTTAACTTACCATTAAAGCAAGTATTCAATTGAATATTGGTTGAGTTTGGCCTTTTGTTAGACAGAAAAGAACGCTGAAGTTGCAACCTTGCTATGACCTACCACTTTCTAGCTGCTCAAACTTCTGGGGATCTCAACTGCCTCTAACAATATGGAAGTTTAAAAGAGCTGCATGTACAAAAATGTTTGTTTTCTATTTATAGGAAAAGTCTAAAATGTTGAGTGGGCACAATGCCTTTTTTATTCTTCCTGAACTCCCCTCAAATGTGAATTCCATTATTCACTGGCAAATATTTCGGGCCTGCATTTCTGTCTTCATGCTGGAATCTATACTTTTACTGTTTTTCTCAGTAATTAAGTAATAGATGAAGCTTGTATGGATTTACTATGGAGTTAATGTTATGATATCTGTCTGATTAATGTTGTCACTGACCACTTAAGCATTTACGTGTCCCATCTGAGAAGACCCTATGGTTAGTGTGATGTCTGACAATCATTACCTTTGTAAATTAGTTCTCTCTTTAAATTTTACCATGAATTAGGTTAGTATAATAGATGAGTGTGTTCTGTTTTTGTCCCATAACAATCCATAGTTGATAAAAGTTAAGAATTCCTGTGCATTATTTTTTAATCTTAACAGTTCCACATTGTGAATTAGAATGTGTCCAGAGAAATGAGGGACCAAAAGTCAACTCTACAAAGGGGCCACAAATGTCAAGCAGACATAGTGCAGTGGCAACATTAGAAACAGACAGAAAGACAGAGTGAGGACAGACACCATGCATTCCAAAGGAACTATAAGATCAGACTATGAGGGACAGCATTGAGAACATTACAAACCATAACATAGATGAAAAGGCACAGTGTTCAAGTATGGTGGCTACACAGTCATATTTGTTCAACTCTAGAACACTGTGTTACAAGGCATAGCTATTTACCATGGGGCCGATTGTAAGAAGGTTTGACCTCACCGGATGCTTTACATATTTGTGCTTTCCCAAAACTCTCCTTTACCCTCTTCCGCACACCCAGGAAACCTCCACCTAGAGAAAGCGATGGGTCCCCAAACGAATAAAACTTCAGAAAGGTACTTTCAAAGAGCTTGTCTGGAAAATGGCTTCCACCTGCTGAAGGCTACAGAAGGAAAAC